>SJYQ01105022.1:268013-286495 GCA_006410935.1 Redunca redunca | reverse complement strand
TGCACTTCACTACTTAGTATAATTTCAGGGTATATTATATAAACCAGCATAGTCATAGAGAAAGAGATTAACTCAAGAACAAAATAAGTTCATATCAAATTAAAACTTACACTTCTTGGATAAAAGACTGCAGTATTTTCACATACCCAATTTCTATCCATAAAGCCAAAATCATAAAAAAGAACTATATTTATTGGTGGACATGTGGCTTTGAAATTTTTTTTTTTGAATTTTTTTTTTATTTTAACTTTAGTTTACTTTACATTACTGTATTGGTTTTGCCAAACATTGACATGAATTCANCAGTAAAAGTCGCTCAGTCAGGTCAGACTCTTTGCCAGCCAATGGGCTGTAGCCTGCCAGGCTCCTCTGTCCATGGAATTCTCCAAACAATAATACTGAAGTGGGCAACCTATCCCTTCTTCAGGGGATCTCCTGACCCAGGAATCAAACCGGGGTCTCCTGCATTACATGTGGATTCTTACCAGCTGAGCTTCCAGAGGCAAAGAAATGCATTAATATGTATTAATGCCTGCACTAGACTCAAAAAGTACTATGCATAGACCTTCACAAGTGCTATGTACTAGTTTGGAAACTTGAAAATCACCCAAGCCTTCCAAGTCTTAATGTCATCACTTAATCATGGTCATACATAAACTCTGTATGTGTGTATGCATATTTTTTTTTTATAAAATAACAGATACTAATATATTAAAAAGCACTTCTCAGAATTACTGTCACCATTTTTCCTTCATTTTTCCACCCTTTGTTCTGCTTTTTTTGTTCTTTTGATCTTTTTATCTCTTAACGCACATGTTTAATAATACATATTTCCTTAAAGTGAGCATGCTAAGTCACTTAAGTCTTCTCTAACTCTCTGAGACCCTAAGGACAGTAGCCCACCAGGCTCCTCTGTTTATGGAATTCTCCAGGCAAGAATACTGAATTGGGTTGTCTTGCCCTCCTCCAGGACATCTTCCCAAGGCAGGAACTGAATTGCATCTTTTATGTCTCCTACATTGGCCGAGGAGTTCTTTACCGCTAGTGCCATGTGGGAAGTTCTGTTCTCTTAACGCACGTTTTAATAATACACATGTTAAAAAATCACGGTTAGTATGGACACTTCCCTGATATCATCCATACTACTACTTTTTTGGATTTTTCAAAGAACACACGTTTCTTCCTTTTATTGAGCAGTTTTCTCATCACTATTATCTAGTCTGTTAGATCAATATACTAAAAGTGTTTGGAAAAAAAGTAATGTTTTAAAACAATTTAGCCTTCTACATTGATTGTTCACAAGGAAAACATGTGCAGTGCTATCCTAAGATCGTCTAGAGAGCTGGCTCAGTGACTGCTGAAGTCCTGTCACCAGTAAGTACAGTGACAGAACATATGTCATCTACCCTTTCGAGCCCTGCCCAAACAAGTGCCCTCCTTTCCAGGGTTCTTTGAACTCAGCTCTGAAGCAAAACAACAAGACTGAGATCAGTTTTTGGAGCAGAAAATGAACAGGTGCGTGCGAGTTTGATATCTGTGACCATGCTCTCCTAACAGGCGGGGGTTTGGGGGTCGCGGGGAGGGGTGCAGGGCAGAGTTCTCACGGAGCTGGCACAGCTCGCAGTTCACCTGGTTCCAGATCGCAGTGCAGGTGCAGGGCATCTGCGCTTGGGTCACCACCATCTTGAATCCAAGCGTCCTGCAGGAGCTTCAGCACAAGGCGGGACGTGAAGTGTCTGCGCAGCTGTTTTACAGGAGGGACTCTGCTGACTGGTGCCAGACCTCTACACGTGGCACCCTGTGAGCAAGTGACACAGGACAGAGCACAAGAGGTTAGACCTTATCGTCTAGATTCCATCTTATTTTTTTCCTGAGGTCTCCAGTAAGCTGTGCTGGTGACATATGTGCAAATAGTGACGCTGTGAGAAAATTCAGATTTTGTGAGAAAAGCAAAGGTGACAGGAAAGTTAACAGAGCAAACATAAAAATGGTCTCGTACTACGCATGACTTCATAGTTGTGTAAGCGACCTGATTCATAAAGTTCCATAAACAAATATAGATTGAGCACCTAGTTACCACTCTGTGTTCTGGGAGTTTAAATCCATTGTTTTGATTTGATATTTTAATTTAATTTCTATAAGTATGATAAAGACCACAAAGGATAAAAAAATATTAATACATATTTTCTGTACCTGCAACTCACAGAGATCATATTTTTTAGAAGCTATTAATATATGTATAGTAAATCAACTTACTGAGGAGAAATGTTTCAATATTCACTTACGTAACAAATCTCCAGTCCTCAGTGTTAGTTTCTGCTAAAAGCCCTCAGTCAGTAATGTGTTAAGAAAAAGAGTTGAAGGGTAAAATAAGTTTAAAATTTTAGTTTCATTTCTCAGGGCTTTTAATGTGCATACTTGCATTTTTTATTTGTAGGAAACAGAAGTGGGCAGTATTTTCATATCCTGTTTGCTCATAGAACTGTTTTCTCTCAGAGTAGCAGTGAACTTAGTTGTTCTAGTGTTCTGGGGGAAAACAATTAATAAAAGCAGGGAGGAAAAGCAGTAATAGGCTAAGGGAAAGGCCTCAAAGCTAAAGAAAAACTCACCATGAAACCTAGGCATAGTAAGTAGTAGTAATTTTAGTAATTCCTTTCTTTCTTTTCTTCCTTCTTCACTACACAAATGATCTTGTGCTGCTTTTTTTGTTTTGTGTTAAGCATAGTCGTTTTATTTTTTATATAATTTTTAATTGGCTTATTGATTTTCTTTACTTGTTAATGTAAATGTGAAGTGGGAAGAGGGTCTTCTTTCTAGCCAGATTTCAAGTTTACAGTCTGTTTAGGCTGAAGTATAAAATATACTCAAGGCAAAAACATCTGTTATAACTCTCCCTTATTTTTCTGAGCTCTTTTGTTTCACTAAGATTTGGACCAGGTAATTCTTTACTAAGTTCATCAGTATTTTGATGTTTCCATAAAGTTTTCTTTTTCTTTTTTTAAATAAACATTTCATTTGTTTTCAATGGAGAAAGTTTTTTGAATAAACTGGCTTCCCATAACTACACTTCAGATACCATTATGTACATTACATTTAAAAACTTTTAATGATATAGGAAGAAATTTATTTATACTTAGGTTATGAGTATTAGTGGAAAATATTAATTCAAATGTTCAGAAGTAATATTGTAATAGAGAAGAGAAATCAGGTTCAACTTCACATACAGATAAAGACAAGCGAGGATTTATAGCCAAAAAGTTGGGTGAGGAAGTCTGTAGATAGAAAATTACTTAGAGGAGATACTAAGTAGAGGTATCCTGGTTAAAACAACTTAAAATGATTCTTGCTGAAGACAGGCCAGGGTGATCATACATAAAGGATGGAGGACCCAGTTGCTTCCAGTCTCATCCTTGTTCACCCAGCTGGAGTCATAATAATATAGGAGGGCAAAATTTGCCACCCTAATTATCTCTTTGGTGGGCAGATTATTTCAAGCTAAAAACAATCAAGACCCCAAAAAGAAAAAAAATGTACCTTCTCCCTAACTGCCTAATTTTTTTTTCTTTTCTTTTTTTTTTTTTTTTTGATAAATGGCCTCTTCCTGGGGAGGTGGGGGCAGGAAGCCATTACCAGAGAGATCTATGAAGAATATAGGGTAGGGGAATTTCTAGTTTAGAAACCACTCTGTATCCCATTGTCTCTGTATGATTGTACACCAAATATTTGCTTTACCATCTTCATGTGAATTGCCTTATTGCACTTCGATGTCCTAAACCACCACTCCCAACATCCTCTTTGTCTTTACTTGAAGATAGTATTTAAGGTGAGGGTTACTGCTATTTTGGTGAGTTACTCAGTTTTCCTGGATCTCCCCCATGTATACCTGGTATTAAACTTTTATCTGATTTTCCCCTGTTAATCTGTCAAATGTCAATTTAATCCTCAAATCAGTCATAAGAACCTAGAAAGGTAGAGGAAAATGTCTTCACTGACAATAATTTGTTGGTTGTAATTTGCAGAAATCAACCTGCTCCTCAGGAACTTTGCACTTACTGCTTCCCTCTCCCAGTTAGATTCTTGAGTCGGGAAGACCCCTTGGAGAAGGGAAAGGCTACCCAATCCAGTATTCTGGCCTAGAGAATTGCATGGACTGTGTAGACCATGGGGTCACAGAGTTAGACATGACTGAATCACTTTCTCTTTTCACCTTCAGACACTTTCTTGGTTCCTTCTCTGTCTTAATTTTGGTTGCTGCTCAACTGTCACCAGAGCAAAAAAAAAAAAAAAAGTCTTAACAACCATCCTCAATTTAAGTAGCATCTTGCCATATAAATTTCTAACTGCATACACTTTATTCTTTTCCATTGCATATATAAGTCCTAGAGGTTTATATATTTTTGTTATTTGCTTTCAGCCATTTTACTATCTTCTGGAATGTGAACTCCAGGACTGCAGGGATTTGCTGATTTTATTAAAAATTTCTTCAGCATCTAGAAGAGCTCATAAAGATGGCAAGTATATTTCTGACTAAATTATAATCTCCTTGTGACTGGTGAGAAAATTGTGATTCACAGACTTTACATAACTTACCTAAGGCTTCATAGCATGTAAGATAAAAATTTGATACATCTTTCCAAAAATTATATCTTTAAACATTTAGTAACAGACACTTGCAAATTACTGATAATAATGTAACATTTATTAAAAACAATATAGATGTTAACAGTTTCATGTATTTAAAATACAGAAATTATAATTTAAAAAATCTTACAATTCATAAATCAGAGGGGAGACACACTGAAACCATATTCACAGAAAACTAGTCAATCTGATCACATGGAATGCAGCCTTGTCTAACTCAATGAAACTAAGCCATGCCCTGTGGGGCCACTCAAGATGGGCGGCTCATGGTGGAGAGGTCTGACAGAATGTGGTCCACTGGAAAAGGGAATGGCAAACCACATCAGTATTCTTGCCTTGAGAACCGAACAGTACGAAAAGGCAAAATGATAGGACACTGAAAGAGGAACTCCCAGGTCAGTAGGTGCCCAATATGCTACTGGAGATCAGTGGAGGAATAATTCCAGAAACAATGAAGGTATACAGCCAAAGAAAAAACAATACCCAGTTGTGGATGTGACTGGTGATAGAAGCAAGGTCTGATTCTGTAAAGAGCAATATAGCATAGGTACCTGGAATGTTAGGTCCATGAATCAAGGCAAATTGGAAGTGGTCAAACAGGAGATGGCAAGAGCGAACATCAACATTCTAGGAATCAGTGAACTAAGATGGACTGGAATGGGTAAATTTAATTCAAATAACCATTATATCTACTACTGTGGGCAGGAGGAATCCCTTAACAAGAAATGGAGTAGCCATCATGGTCAACAAAAGAGTCCGAAATGCAGTACTTGGATGCAATCTCAAAAATGACAGAATGATCTCTGTTGATTTCCAAGGCAAACCATTCAGCATCACAGTAATCTAAGCCTATGCCCCAAACAGTAATGCTGAAGAAGCTGAAGTTGAATAGTTCTATGAAGACCTACAAGACCTTTTAGAACTAACACCCAAGAAAGATGTCCTTTTTATTATAGGGGACTAGAATGAAAAAATAGGAAGTCAAGAAACACCTGGGATAACAGGCAAATTTGGCCTTGGAAAATGGAATGAAACAGGGCAAAGGCTAATAGAGTTTTGCCAAGAGAATTCACCAGGAGTGGACTGTGGCTCAGATCATGAACTCCTTATTGCCAAATTCAGATTTAAATTGAAGAAAGTAGGGAAAACCACTAGACCATTCAGGTATGTCTTAAATCAAGTCCCATATGATTATACAGTGGAAGTGAGAAATAGATTTAAGGGCCTAGATCTGACAGACACTATGCCTGATAAACTATGGACGGAGGTTCATGACACTGTACAGGAGACAGGAATAAAGACCATCCCATGGAAAAGAAATGCAAAAAAAACCAAAATGGCTGTCTGGGCAGGCCTTACAAATAGCTGTGAAAAGAAGAGAAGCGAAAAGCAAAAAGAAAGGGAAAGATATAAGCATCTGAATGCAGAGTTCCAAAGAATAGCAAGGAGAGACAGAAAGACTTCCTCAGTGATCAATGCAAAGAACTAGAGGAAAACAACAGAATGGGAAAGACTAGAGATCTCTTCAAGAAAATTAAAGATACCAAGGGAACGTTTCATGCAAAGATAGGCTCAATAAAGGACAGAAAAGGTATGGACCTAACAGAAGCAGAAGATATTAAGAAGAGGTGGCAAGGATACACAGAACAGTACAAAAAAGATCTTCATAACCAAGATAATCATGATGGTGTGATCACTCACCTAGAGAAAGACATCCTGAATGTGAAATCAAGTGGGCATTAGAAAGAATAACTACTAAAAAAGCTAGTGGAGGTGATGGAATTTCAGTTGAGCTATTTCAAATCCTGAAAGGTGATGCTGCAAAAGTGCTGCACTCAATAGGCCAGCAAATTTGGAAAACTCAGCAGTGGCCACAGGACTGGAAAAGGTCAGGTTTCATTCCAATTCCAAAGAAAGGCAATGCCAAAGAATGCTCAAACTACTGCACAGTTGCACTCATCTCACATGCTAGTAAAGTAATGCTCAAAATTCTCCAAGCCAGGCTTCAGCAATACGTGAACTGTGAACTTCCTGATGTTCAAACTGGTTTTAGAAAACGCAGAAGACCTAGAGATCAAATTGCCAATATCCGGTGGATCATGGAAAAAGCAAGAGAGTTCTGGAAAAGCGTCTGTTTCTGCTTTATTGACTATGCCAAAGCCTTTGACTGTGTGGATCACAATAAACTGTGGGAAAATTCTGAAAGAGAGGGGAATACCAGACCACTTGACCTACCTCTTGAGAAATCTGTGCATGCCAGGAAGCAACAGTTAGAACTGGACATGGAACAACAGACTGGTTTCAAATAAGAAAATGTGTCCATCAAGGCTGTATATTGTCACCCTGCTTATTTAACTTATATGCAGAATACATCATGAGAAACGCTGGACTGGAAGAAACACAAGCTGGAATCAAGATTGCCAGGAGAAATATCAATAACCTCAGATAAGCAGATGACACCACCCTTATGGCAGAAAGTGAAGAGGAACTAAAAAGCTTCTTGATGAAAGTGAAAGTGGAGAGTGAAAAAGTTGGCTTAAAGCTCAACATTCAGAAAACTAAGATCATGGCATCCAGTCCCATCACTTCATGGGAAATAGATGGGGAAACAGTGGAAACAGTGTCAGACTTTATTTTGGGGGGCTCCAAAATCACTGCAGATGGTGACTGCAGCCATGAAATTAAAAGACGCTTACTCCTTGGAAGAAAAGTTATGACCAACCTAGATAATATATTCAAAAGCAGAGACATTACTTTGCTGACTAAGGTCCATCTAGTCAAGGCTGTGGTTTTTCCTGTGGTCATGTATGGATGTGAGAGTTGGACTGTGAAGAAGGCTGAGTGCCGAATAATTGATGCTTTGAACTGTGGTGTTGGAGAAGACTTGTGAGAGTCCCTTGGACTGCAAGGAGATCCAACCAATCCATTCTGAGGGAGATCAGTCCTGGGTGTTCTTTGGAAGGAATGATGCTAAAGCTGAAACTCCAGTACTTTGGCCACCTCATGCGAAGTGTTGACTCATTGGAAAAGACTCTGATGCTGGGAGGGTTTGGGGGCAGGAGGAGAAGAGGATGACAGAGTATGGGATGGCTGGATGGCATCACTGACTCAATGAACGTGAGTCTGAGTGAACTCCTGGAGTTGGTGATGGACAAGGAGGCCTGGCGTGCTGTGATTCATGTCGTCACACAGAGTCGGAAACGACTGAGCGACTGAAGTGAACTGAACTGAACTGAAGTATTAACTAAAATAAATCTAATTTTAATTTGTAATGAATGATATTTAAAGATGAACTATTATAAACTGTTTCTCTATAATCTGTTCAGTTCAGTCGCTCATCTGTCTGACTTTTTGCAACCTCATGAACTGGAGCATGCCAGGACTCCCTGTCCAACACCAACTCCCAGAGTTGTCCCAAACCCATGTCCATTGAGTCAGTGATGCCATCTGACTAACTCATCCTCTGTTGTCCCCTTCTCCTCCTGCCCTCAACTTTCCCAACATCAGGGTCTTTTCCAATGTGTTAGCTCTTCGCATTAGGTGGCCAAATTATTGGTGCTTCAGCTTCAACATCAGTCCTTCCAATGAACACCCAGGACTAATCTTTAGGATGGACTGGTTGGATCACCTTGCAGACCAAGGGACTGCAAGAGTCTTCTCCAACACCACAGTTCAAAAGCATCAATTCTGTGCTCAGCTTTCTTCACAGTCCAACTCTCACATCCATACATGACCACAGGAAAAGCCATAGCTTTGGCTAGACGGACCTTTGTTGGCAAAGTGGTGTCTCTCCTTTTGAATGTGCTATCTAGGTTGGTCATAATTTTCCTTCCAGAGAGTAAGCGTCTTTTATTTTTAATTTTTATTTTTACTTTATTTTGCTTTACAATACTGTATTGGTTTTATTGCATGGCTGCAATCACCATCTGCAGTGATTTTGGAGCCCAGAAGAATAAAGTCTGACACCGTTTCCACTGTTTCCCCATTTAGTTCCCATGAAGTGATGGGACCAGATGCCATGATCTTCGTTTTCTGAATGTTGAGCTTTAAGCCAACTTTTTCACTCTCCTCTTTCACTTTCATCAAGAGGCTTTTTAGTTCCTCTTCACTTTCTGCCATAAGGGTGGTGTCATCTGCATATCTGAGGTTATTGATATTTGTCCTGGCAATCTTGATTCCAGCTTGCACTTCTTCCAGCCCAGCATTGCTCATGATGTACTCTGCATATAAGTTAAATAAGCAGGGTGACAATATAAGGCCTTGATGTACTCCTTTTTCTATTTGGAACCAGTCTGTTGTTCCATGTCCAGTTCTAACTGTTGCTTCCTGGCATGCACAGATTTCTCAAGAGGCAGGTTAGGTGGTCTGGTATTCCCATCTCTTTCAGAATTTTCCACAGTTTATTGTGAGCCACACAGTCAAAAGCTTTGGCATAGTCAATAAAGCAGAAATAGATGTTTTTCTGGAACTCTCTTGCTTTTTTCATGACCCATTAGATGTTGACAATTTGATCTCTGTTTCCTCTGCCTTTTCTAAAACCAACATCTGGAAATTCACAGTTCATGTATTGCTGAAGCCTGGCTTGGAGAATTTTAAGCTTTAGTTTACTAGCATGTGAGTTGAGTGCAACTGTGCAGTAGTTTGAGCGTTCTTTGGCATTGCCTTTCTTTGTGATTGGAATGAAAACTGACCTTTTCTAGTTATTGGCCACTGCTGAGTTTTTCAAGTTTGCTGGCATATTGAGTACAGCACTCTCACAGCATCATCTTTCAGGATTTGCAACTGTAATTTCATCATCTCCACTAGCTTTGTTTTAGTGATGCTTCCGAAGGTCAACTTGACTTCACATTCCAGGATGTCTGGCTCTAGGTGACTTATGGTAAAAAGAATAAAATTATAGTACTCATAGATTATCTAACCCATGTATAAAACTAAGTGGTACAATTCAAACAGTAACTGTCAGATAAAGGGTAGTGATTTCATTCTTCATCCTCTGATCTATGTATTTCCATAACTTTATCTTGTAAAAACTTTCATGTGTTTTACATTTTCATGTGTTTTGTAAGTTGTTCACTTCTTACTAATGGTGTAGGTTAGAAAAGAAAGCACTTAAAAATAAATCATGCAACTTTAAAGAAAGAAAAATGCAGATGCATCACAAAAATAGTCATTTATAAAGCTTTTGAATCAATATGTGAAATTAGAGATAAAATAGCAGGTAAAATGATTACGTGATAGATTGGAGTATTCTGTTTTGAAAGGAAGGCAAATACTAAGCAACAAAGACAATTCTGAGACTACATAATTAAACCCTCTCACGAATGAAAAAAAAATTATTCTTCTTACCCATCGATTGAAGCTGTCTTTAGCATAAAATATATGGTTGTAATTAGAGTGATGTACAGCACAAGTACCAAATTATGATTATTAGTGGATAAGAGATTCACATGTAGTATTTTTTGTGTTGTTAAAAATGAAAATTACATAAATGTCTTTGATAGAACATAATAGAATATTCTTCTATGATGATATATTTTCTTTTTAAATGGGCTTAACTGAAAAAGCTGTAGAAGTAGCTTACCTTTAGCAACTCCATTAACCACTGTCAGTTAAGATCTTAATAAATTTCTGGGAACTTAAAATACAAGTGATAAAACTGTTAGAAATCTCTGCAACATAACTTCTCAAAGTAAAATGTAAAACAAAAGATTTAAATTCAGGATATACATATCAGTGAAATAACTAATCAACCTAATGGTAAAAATTACAAGTCTGATAATTCACTTGTTAGGATACTTATTATAACAAATCTTGAAGTAAGATGCTATGCTATATTTCATTAAATTTGGGGGAAAAAAATCCTTCTTGATAAGAAAGCAGTTCATTTCTTAAAAGACATTAGATCTTTGTCAACTGACTTATCTTTAGTATATGAAAGTAAGAAACTTATCAGACTTAACTTTGAAGTATTCATATGTAGATTTACTATAGCAAAATTGTAGCCTCAGGAGTACTTCTGATATACTACAAACTTCTCTGCTACTTCCCCTTGATGTGTATACTCGGAGAATTTGAACTAACATTATTAATAATTAAAGAAAAAATATTAGAAGAATAAATATGTGGTGTATTCCATGCTTGTATGGGAGCACAGATATGTATAAATACTTTGGCGCGTTTACACACACCCGCATTATGATGAAGCAAGATACCTATCATCCCAATATTACTGTGTTCTTCAGTAATATTATTTAATTATTTAAAAAAAGCTTTGCAAAGGTAGGATCTAGAACTATGTAAGAACCTGGAAAACAAGATAGGTGTACAATAATGGCATAGTAAAGTCTTAAAAAAGCTATGTAGAGAAATTGAGAGTTCAGTTTCTATGAAGATGCAATCAACATTTCACTTATAGCTGAGAAACATCTGTAACAGTAGGGAAAGAATGCATGCTCCTTCAAAATTGGTTGGAAAAGCCATCAGTTTGAGGAAGACCCTGATAACATCAAAAGTATGAATAGAGCTTGGATAATGTGAAAACACTGATAAAATTCTTAATATGGACTCTGTCAAATTATAGCAAACAGAGTAAAAAGATGAGTGAAATGATTTGTATAGAAGTTTAAGATTATTTAGTGTACTTGAAAATTTAAGACTTTTTAAAAATTTCCTAGGATTACCATAACAAAATGCCAAACACTGGGTGGCTTAAATTAACAGAAATATATTTTCTCACAATTCCATAGGCTAGAATTTCTAAATCAAGATTCTAGTAAGGCCAGGCTCCTTTTGAAGCCTTGAAGGGAGAATTTTCATTGCCTCTTCCTAGTTTCTGGTGAAGGCCATCAGTACAGTCTTTGACTCTGCCTTCACCTGATGTTTGCCTTGTGTCTTCACATCATTTCCTTACTGTGTATGTCTATTTCTGTGTGTGCATTTTCTCTTTTTAAAGTTCAGTGATCATGTTAGTTTAGGTTCCAATCTAATGTTCTCATTTTAAATGGATTACTTCTGTAAAGACACTATTTCCATATCACATTTTGAGGTAGTTGAGGTTAGTACTTGGCCATGTCAGGGATGGTAAGGGTGGTAAGGAGACATAATCCAATCTATAACAGTTTTATTTCCAATATATTGCATAAGAAGCATAAGTACTGGGCCAGTTCTAAACTTTGGGGAGGCAGCTTACAAAGGGATGAAGAAATGAACTTCAATTGAGAATGACTCTACTCACTAATCAGAGTCCAGACTATCCTCCGATACATCACTACATTACAAAATCTCTTAATCTATAAACAATAGTACCCCACATAAAATTTGTGAGGATTACCATAATGCTGACCATGAGATTCCAAACTTTAAAATGCCCTGCTAATCAGTATCAGAGATGTAGCCACTGAACATACATACATACATACATAAATTGAACAGCAAATCAACTGGCCTCCATACAGATGAAATCTAAGACCTAGACCTTATGTGTGGTATTCTGATCAAGGGACCAAATTAACCTATCTTGCTCATGAAAAAATCCTTCCAGATGCACATAAGCAAGGTTCTTTATCTCATCATTTCAAAATCTGATTTAGTGATAAATAATTGCTTAGTACTCTCCAAATTAAAGCTATTTTAGATACATTAAAGCATTTTTAATTTCCTCCAGGAGATGCTGAATAAGCTTCAGTTCAGTTCAGTTGGTCAGTCGTGTCTGACTCTTTGCGACCCCATGGACTGCAGCACACCAGGATTCCCTGTCCATCACCAACTCCTGGAGCCTACTCAAACTCATGTCCATCGCATTGGTGATGCCATCCAATCAGCTCATACTCTGTCATCCCCTTCTCCTCCTGCCTTTAATCTTTCCCAGCATCAGTGTCTTTTCAGTCAGTTCTTTGCAACAGGTGGCCAAAGTATTGGAGCTTCAGCTACAGCATCAGTCCTTCCAATGAATATTCAGGACTGATTTCTTTTAGAGTTGACTGGTTTGATCTCCTTGCTGTCCAAGGGACTCTCAAGAGTCTCCTCCAACATCACATTTCAAAAGCATCAATTCTTTGGCGCTCATATTTCTTTAGAGTCCAACTCTCACTTCCATAAATGACTACTGGAAAAATCATAGCTTCATAGCTTTAATTAGATGGACCTTTGTTGGTAAAGTAATGTCTCTGCTTCTTCATATGCTGTCTAGGTTGGTCATAGCTTTTCTTCCAAGGAATAAGCTTATCCACATTTAAAAGTTCAGAGTAGAACAATTGTTATCAACTTTTTCTAAGAAATTTAAAAGCAATGATTATTAGTGCATTAATTAATCCTATAGTACTTCTAATAAGATAATATCACTGCCTGCTATAAGTATTTTACATTATTTTAGATTAAAAATGAAATCCTAACATGCTTCTTTTTGAATTCTGTTATTTGTATCATTAGATAGAAAATAGAGATATAGAATTATGCTTAGAAGAGTGAAGATTCTCTACCAAAGATTTTCAGATAAAAAATTCCTGTTTCCTTACAAACTATTTATTATAAACTTACTTATTCCTGTACAATGTCAAGAACCTCATTCCATAGTTCATCAGGCACTCTATCTATCAGATCTAGACCCTTAAATCTATTTCTCACTTCCACTGTATAATCATAAGGGATTTGATTTAGGTCATACCTGAATGGTCTAGCGGTTTTCCCCACTTTCTTCAATTTAAGTCTGAATTTGGCAATAAGGAGTTCATGATCTGAGCCACAGTCAGCTCCCAGTCTTGTTTTTGCTGACTGTATAGAACTTCTCCATCTTTGGCTGCAAAGAATATAATCAATGACCAACCTAGATAGTATATTCAAAAGCAGAGACATTACCTTGCCGACTAGGGTCCGTCTTGTCAAGGCTATGGTTTTTCCTGTGGTCATGTATGGATGTGAGAGTTGGACTGGGAAGAAGGTTGAGCACTGAAGAATAGATGCGTTTGAACTGTGGTGTTGGAGAAGACTCTTGAGGGTCTCTTGGACTGCAAGCAGATCCAACCAGTCCATTCTGAAGGAGATCAACCCTGAGATTTCTTTGGAAGGAATGATGCTGAAGCTGAAACTCCAGTACTTTGGCCACCTCATGCGAAGAGTTGATTCATTGGAAAAGACTCTGATGCTGGGAGGGATTGGGGGCAGGAGGAGAAGGGGACGACCCAGGATGAGATGACTGGATGGCATCACGGACACGATGGATGTGAGTCTGAGTGAACTCCGGGAGATGGTGATGGACAGGGAGGCCTGGCGTGCTGCGATTCATGGGGTCGCAAAGAGTCAGACACGACTGAGCGACTGAACTGAACTACTTATTCCTGGAGTCAGGAATATAATGCAAGTCCCAGTTTAAAAGAGTCAGTATAAATGCGCCCAACCTAATTCTTATAAAACCACTGGAATTACTTTTTTTAATTTTGCCTTGACTTTTGTTTAAGCAAATTTTTTATTTTGTGATAACATAATTTACAGAAAATTTGGAAAGATAATTCATCAACACCTAGAGGACCTACTCCATTTCCTGTAATGTTAATAACTCACATTAGTGTGGTATATTTGTTACAACTTATTAACCAGTATTGATACATTATTGTTAAATAAGTTCTGTGGTTTCTTTAGATAGTCTCTATTTTTAACTGATGTCTTCTTTCTGTTTTAGTATCTCATTCAGAATATGACATTTCACTTTGATATCAAGTCTCCTTTGTCGTCATGTCTCCATAGGTAGGTGTACATTGCAGCAGTTTCTCAGATTTCACTGGTTTGAATATCTTGACAGTCTTTAGATTACAGGTATTTTATGTCCCTTAATTGTGATTTGCCTAATGTTCTTCTCAAGGTTAGACTAGGCTTGTTGATTTTGAGAAGATAGGCACAACAGAATTAAGATGCCATTCCATCCCATCAAGTACATACGGTCAACAGGACTTATCAATGATAATATTAACCGTGATCACCAGGCTGAAGCAGTATTTGTAAGTTTTTCTTGGCTAAAATTGCTATTTCCCCGTATTTGTACTATCCTCTTGGAAAGAAGTCACTAAGTACTACCCACATGTAAGGAGTGAAGAATTTCTTACTATATCATTTTTGTTCTGCCTGAAGAACTTTTAGCATTTTTTGTAAAATTAGTGTGCTGGAAATGAATTACCTCAGCTTTTAATGATCCATGATTGTCTTTATTTGTCCTTCACTTTTGAAGAATTATTTTACTGAATATGGAATTCTAGATAGTTTTTTTTTTTCTTTTCGATACATTGAAGACACCACTCTACTCTCCTCTTGCTTTCATAGAAATGAAAATTCTGCTATAGCTTTTATCCTTGCTCCTCCATGAGTAGTGTTTCTCTCTATCCTCCATTGGCTCCCTTCAAGAATTTTCTTTTCTCTGATTTTCTGCAGTTTGAATATGATATTCCTAGAAATGGATTTTTTGGAATATTTTTTTGGCATTTTCCCTGTTTGATGCTCTCAGCTTCTTGAGTCTGTGGTTTGATGTCTGTCACTAATTTTGGAAAGTTCTCCATCATTATTATTTCAAATATTTCTTCCATTTTGTTCTTTGTTTCACTTCTTATGTTTCATGTGTGTATGCGCTGTGCTTAGTAGCTCAGTAATGTCCAACTCTTTGTGAGTGTGTATAGGCTACATTAAAAAATATTATCCTATAGTTCTTAAATGATCTCTTCTGGTGTTTTGCTCTGAATTATATTTTGCAAAGGTTTCATTGACCTACAGTTGAGTCCATATATTCATTCCCAGTCTGTGTGCAGTTTACTGATGAACCCATCAAACACTTTCTCTGTTACACCATTTTTTATTTCTAACATTTTGTTTGGTTTGTTTTTTTTCCTTAGAGCTTTTATCTCTCTGCTTACATTATCCATCTGTTAGAGTCCTTTACATATTTTTCATGATTATTTTTATAATGTCTGTCTGATAATTCCATCTGTGTCACATCTGGGTCCAATTCTGATGCTTTCTTCATTTCTTCAGACCGTATTATTTCTTGTCTCTGGTGATATCTTATAATATTTTGTTGAAAGCTGATCATGTTGTATCCAGTTCTCAGTTATTTTATGTTAATCTAGCTATATATGCTGTTATATAGGTACTAAAGTTTTCAAATTTCTCTAGTGTCACTTTATAATGATTTTTCTCTTGGCTTGGGAGTTTCCCTATGTACTGTTCACCAAAAAGAATCTGTTTATGGAAGTATGGAAGTTCTATTAAGTGTAATACTATTATTATACTGAAGTTTGTTAATGGAGTGGCAGAGTGTTGTGGAGGGAATGTTACATTATCTTCTAAGTCTTACTTTTCTGGTGTACTTGTGTCTTTGGACTGTGGTTTTCACAAGTGTTTTTATACCTCTTGAGAGCCAAAGAATTGATGTTTTTGAGCTGTGGTGTTGGAGAAGACTCTTGAGAGTCCCTTGGACAGCGAGGAGATACAACCTGTCCATCCTAAAGGAAATCAGTCCTGAATATTCATTGGAAGAACTGATGATGAAGCTGAAACTCCAATACTTTGGCCACCTGATGTGAAGAACTGGCCCATTTGAAAAGATCCTGATGCTGGGAAAGATTGAAGGCAGGAGCAGAAGGGGCAACAGAGGATGAAATGGTTGGATGGCATCACAGACCCAATGGATATGAGTTTCAATAAACTCCAGGAGCAGGTGATGAACAGGGAGGCCTGGCATATTGCAGTCATGGGGTCACAAAGAGTCAGACACAACTGAACTGAACTGGTGATAGAATGTTTTTCTCCTTGTACCCTACTCCCTTCCCTGGCTGCAGTTTCCTTAATTATTTAGAATTTTTGTACACACAGAAAGCAAGAGAGTTCCAGAAAAACATCTATTTCTGCTTTATTGACTATGCTGAAGACTTTGACTGTGTGGGTCACAATAAACTGTGGAAAATTCTGAAAGAGATGGGAATACCAGACCATCTGACCTGCCTCTTGAGAAATCTGTATGCAGGTCAGGAAACAACAGTTAGAACTGGACATGGAACAACAGACTGATTCCAAATAGGAAAAGGAGTACGTCAAGGCTGTGTATTGTCACCCTGCTTAATTAACTTATATGCAGAGTACATTATGAGAAATGTTGGACTGGAAGAAGCACAAGCTACAATCAAGATTGCCGGGAGAAATATCAATTACCTCAGATATGCAGATGACATCACCTTTATGGCAGAAAGTGAAGAGGAACTAAAAAGCCTCTTGATGAAAGTGAAAGTGGAGAGTGAAAAAGTTGGCTTAAAGCTCAACATTCAGAAAATGAAGATCATGGCATCTGGTCCCATCACTTCATGGGAAATAGATGGGGAAACCATGGAAACAGTGTCAGACTTTATTTTTGGGGGGGCTCCAAAATCACTTCAGATGGTGACTGCAGGCATGAAATTAAAAGACGCTTGGAAGGAAAGTTATGACAAACCTAGACAGCATATTCAAAAGCAGAGACATTACTTTGCCAACAAAGGTCCGTCTAGTCAAGGCTATGGTTTTTCCAGTGGTCATGTATGGATGTGAGTTGGACTGTGAAGAAAGCTGAGCACTGAAGAATTGATGCTTTTGAACTGTGGTGTTGGAGAAGATTCTCGAGAGTCCCTTGGACTGCGAGGAGATCCAACCAGTCTATTCTAAAGATTGGTCCTGGGTGTTCTTTGGAAGGGATGATGCTAAAGCTGAAACTCTAGTACTTTGGCCACCTCATGCAAAGAGTTGACTCGTTGGAAAAGACTCTGATGCGGGGAGGGATTGGGGGTAGGAGGAGAAGGGGACGACAGAGGATGGGATGGCATGATGGCATCACTGACTTGATGGACATGAGTTTGAGTGAACTCTAGGTGTTGGTGATGGACAGGGAGGCCTTGCGTGCTGCAGTTCATTGGGTTGCAAATAGTTGGACACGACTGAGCGACTGAACTGAACACACACACACCCTTTGGTTGTATTGTTTTCTTTTCCTCTTATGTGAAGAAGTCTAAAGGGACAAGTGGTGAGAAGCAATTCCTTTTCCTACGATCACATAAAGTTCCAGAATTGCACTCTGTCAAAACGCTTCTTAAAGTGTAAGCTTTAGTTAAGAAAAGAGTGGAAAGAAAAATCCTTCTTAGATACCATTATGAGTTTCCTGGAAGTAAAGTACATAGAAACATCTTTCCACAATACTTCAAGTTTTTTCCTCTCATGTTAGTCAACACTCAGCACCACACATGTTTCAAAATTACTGAGTTTATGGCTTCTATGGTTTTTGTTCCAAGGAAGCAGGCCTTAATTTTTAATACCTAGATTTATCTATCTCTCCAGAATTCAGAGTGGAAGTCTTCCCTGTAATTTCAGTTCTTTGATTATTCTAAGAAAAGTCATTGATTCTCAGTTTGTCTGACATTCTCTTATTGAACAGATAAGTGATTATTACCAAGCTCTCTGCATACCACAAGTGAAACTGGATGCCCCCTAAAATCAACTAGAAACTTATCATTATTGAAGTGGCTGTAGAAAAAATTTTGGTGTTGAAGGACTGGTACTTGTTAAAAATATATAATATCTTATTTTCATTTCTCATTTGTGTCTGACTCTTAATATATTGTTTTAACAACAGAGTAAATGATCTTCCTAATAGGATTGCATAAGAAGAGGGAGAATTGGAAGGCAAAACCTAGTAAAAGCATAATTTTTCAATTTTTTCTCCCTTTATTTAAAAGGCAGAAGCAGATATCACAGTTTATTGAAACAATCATGTGAGCAACATCAAAAGTTTAATGTAACCAGTAGACCAAAAGAGTATACTGCTTTCAGCATTCAGCTCG
>SJYQ01105022.1:257602-267983 GCA_006410935.1 Redunca redunca | reverse complement strand
TGATTTACAGTATAAAATATAATGATCACTATTTTCTTTGATATTACAGTTAATGAATTATATATTTTTGGTATATCCATATGGAATGACTAGTAGAATCAGGAATGAAATATTTTCTGAAAATTTAAATATTTAATACAGACTTCAGTCCAGGCTCATCCTATTGATGTTAAAAAATACTTTGTAATACTTATTTTCATTAAATAACATGCACAAAGTTTTCACAGTAGCTTTATTCAAAGTAGTACTATCAATAGCAGTATAAATTAATTGTGATATACACAATAACGAACTGTATACAGTAATGAAAGTTGCTGGGCAATTGAAAGTTTTCACGTAGGGCTTCCCAAGTGGTGCCAGTGATAAAGAACCCGCCTGCTAATGCAGGAGATATAAGAGATGTGGGTTCAATCCCTGGGTGGGGAAGATTCCCTGGAAAAGGGCATGGCAATCCACTCCATATTCTTGCCTGGAAAATCCCATGGACAGAGGAGCCTGGTGGGCTGTAGTCCATGGGGTTGCACAGAGTTGGACATGACTGAAGTGACTCAGCACACTAGCACACATACAGCAATGAGGAAAACAAATTGTCACAATATGCAATAATACTGATGATCTTACAAATGCAATATTGAAAGAACAGAGACACAAAAAGTACAAACTACATATTTTGTTTGTATAATGTGTTCAATAAGTAACCTGTGTTTTAGAAATTAAGAGAGTGGTTACAGTTGAGGACATAGTGGCTGGAGGGGGAATAAAGGGAAACTTCTAAGATTCTGAGATGGTGTCCACTTAACTCTGAACATGTTCACTCACTGAACATTCATGATGTTAAACAGTTATAATTTGTGCCCTTTTCTATAAGCATGCTATGCTTCAATGAAAAATAGAATGTATGATTAAACTACTTAAAAATATTGCTTGATGAATTAATTGTATAATTCAGAGTAGGTGACTGTCTTTTTTATTTCCTCTACATGAAAACTTTCAATTGTCTACCTTTATCCTGGAATTCAAATAGTTTCATGAGGCATTCAAGGATTTGCAGATTTGTAAATTATTTCACTTTTTTAATGTCATCTTCCATTTCATTTTTTCATATAATCTTTGCTCCATTCTCCCCAAATCACTTGCTATTCTTGAATATTCTTTCAGATTCAGAATATTTAAATTCTATACTCTTTAAATCATATTTCAAGTGCTACTATTTTATTGATTCTTCCAACTCATCTTGTGTTCTGCTTTTGTCAAGTACCAGTAGGAAGTAGATAACTTGGGCCATACATACATACATATATTTAGCCTATGCATCTCTATTCTACACATTAGGTTACATCCTTGCATGCATGTGTGCTAAGTCACTTCAGTCATGTCCAACTCTTTGTGACTCTATGGACGGTAGCCCACCAGGCTCCTCTGCCCATTTTATTCTCCAGGCAAGAATACTTGAGTAGGTTGCCATGTCCTCCTCCAGGGCATCTTTCCAAACCAGGGATGGAATCCACGTCTCTTATGTCTCCTGAATTGGCAGGCAGGTTCTTTACTACTTGCACCACCTGGGAAGCCCCAAATTGCATCCTTACTGTTATTCAAATTAGAAATATGGCTCTTAAAGAAAAATACTGATACAGTATACCAACACATATATATGGAATTTAGAAAGATGGTAAAGAAAAGTTATGACCAACCTAGATAGCATATTCAAAAGGAGAGACATTACTTTGCCAACAAAGGTCCGTCTGGTCAAGGCTATGGTTTTTCCAATGGTCATGTATGGATGTCAGAGTTGGACTGTGAAGAGAGCTGAGCGCCGAAGAATTGATGCTTTTGAACTGTGGTGTTTGAGAAGACTCTTGAGGGTCCCTTGGACTGCAAGAGATCCAACCAATCCATTCTGAAGGAGATCAGCCCTGGCATTTCTATGGAGGGAATGATGCTGAAGCTGAAACTCCAGTCCTTTGGCCACCTCATGCGAAGAGTTGACTCATTGGAAAAGACCCTAATGCTGGGAAGGATTAGGGGCAGGAGGAGAAGGGGACGACAGAGGATGAGATGGCTGGTTGACATGACCGACTCGATGGACGTGTTTGAGTGAACTCTGGGAGTCGGTGATGGACAGGGAGGCCTGACGTGCTGCAATTCTTGGGGTTGAAAAGAGTCAGACACAACTGACTGAACTGATTTTGTTTCTTCAGAATGTGATGGTTTTGAAGTATTTGATTGAATCTGGATTCCTAATAGAGTTTGTAGAGTTTATATCTTATGATCAACCTCAAATACATTGGCACAATATAGCTACTATTTATCATCAAACCGTATATTTTCCTGATATCAAAACACATTTTCGTTCTACATTAGGAAAATACATTTTAAACAGGTAAATTCTCTCTACAATGAACTTTAATGTATATAAAATACATAAGTAATACATTTAATGATTGCAAGTAATTATAAAACATTGGGACATGTAAAGTTTTTTTATATTCTCAGAGGACTAAAATACAGGAATAAGATGCAATCTTTTTTGCTCTTGATAATTGTGGAGTAATATTGATAAACAAGAAAATATAATTTCTCAGTAAATCCATATCAGAATCAATACATCCTCTAAAATTACTTTCATTTAACTTCTTTTTAAGCTATGTACAAGTAAACATTTAGCAAATTTTTATTGAGTGCATAAATTATGCCAGACCCTAAATGAAGACATGGGAAAACAAAGTTTAATAAGGCACACAATAGATGATTTCATAATTCTTTAAAGACATAATTCATAGTCACAAAATAAATATCAACCAAGAAATGTTTTCAAAAATGAAAACTTTCCTTGTACTAAAATGTCTATCAGAAAAACACATGTCATCAAAAATGAAGACATTGGAAAAAATAGCTTGTAGCATTATGGTATTTTAAACATGCTTTTTGCTTATCTGTGCACACACATTGTTATTTGTTTCATCCATTCAACCACAGATATTTATTGAGTACTTATATCATCATCATCTGGTAGGGTAATGGCACATAATTGTGTCCAAGACATATATACACAGTGTCTGCTTTCATAGAGCTTACATTCTAGTGGATCACTTACACATGGATATGTTGGGAAAGTGTGTAATTTCCTCACCTAAACAAAAATTTGAAAGGATGGGCCAGTGTTACAGCTGGGTTACAGCTCAGAATTTTCTTTGGTAAACTATGGTTAGTACAACCCTGAGGCTTGAGTGCAGAGTGGCTTCCATCCATTTTGGCTCCCTCTTCCTTTTTGTCTCCTTCTCTCCCCTACCTTGGCCTATGCAAATTAGGCATAATTGCACTAATTTCACTTGCTAGCAAAGTAATGTTCAAAATTATCCAAGCGAGGCTTCAACAGTACATGAACCAAGAACTTTCAGATGTTCAAGCTGGGCTTAGAAAAAGCAGAGGAACCAAATATCATATTGTCAACAACCATTGGACTATAGAAATGCAAGATAATTCCAGAAAAATATCTACTTCTGCTTCATTGATTATGCTAAAGCCTTTGACTCTGTGGATCACAATAAACTGTCGAAAGAGATGGGAATACCAGACCTCCTTCCCTTCCTCCTGTGAAACCTGTGTGCAGGTCAGGAAGCAACAGTTAGAACATGACATAGAACAATGGACTGGTTCAAAATTGCGAAAGGAGTATGTCAAGGCTGTATGTTGTCACTCTGCTTATTTAACTTATATGCCAGGCTAGATGAAGCACAAGCTAGAATCAAGATTGTGGGGAGAAACATCAACAATCTCAAATATGCAGATGAAACCACCCTATGGCTGAAAACAAAGAGGAACTAAAAGAGCTTCTTGATGAAGGTGAAAGAGGAGAGTGAAAAAGCTGGCTTAAAACTCAATATTCAAAAAATGAATATCAGGGCATCCAGTCCCATCACTTCATGGCAAATAGATGGGGAAACAGTGGAAACAGTGACAGACTATTTTCTTAGGCTCCAATCACTGTGGATGACAGCACCCATGAAATTAAAAGACAGTTGCTCCTCAGAAGGAAAACAATGATCAACCTAGACAGCATATTAAAAAGCAGAGACATTGCTTTGCTGGCAAAGGTCCATCTCATCAAAGCTCTGGTTTTTCCAGCAGTCATGTATGGATGTAAGAGTTGGACCATGAAGAAGGCTGAGAACCTTCTTTAAAAAATTGATGTTTTCGAACTGTGGAGTTGGAGAAGACTCTTAAGAATCCCTTGACTGCAAGATCCAACCAGTCAATCCTAAAGGAAATCAACCCTGAACATTCATCGGAATGACTGATACTGAAGCTGATGCTCCGGTACTTTCGACATCTGATGAGAAGAACTGGCTCATTAGAAAAGACCTTGATGCTAGGGAAGATTGAAGGTGAGAGGAGGAGCGGACGACAGAGGATGAGTAGGATGGCATCACTGACTCAATGGACATAAGTTTGAGCAAGCTCAGGGAAATGGTGAAGGACAGGGAAGCCTGGCATGCTCCAGTACATGGGGGTCTCAAAGAGTTGGACAGGACTGATCGACTGAATGACAACATATTGTAGGGCAGCAAGTGGGTGTGTTTGTTTCTTCTTCCTCTTTTTTCACCTGAGGTTCCCACTCAGGTCCTCGGATTTTTCCTTTGTTCCCTTTTCTTGGGCTTTTCCCCTTGCTTTGTCTGTTTTTTAGCCACTGCTATTTTAGACTTCTTTTTCTATTCTAGCTGCCTAACAAATACATAATCATACATGCAATGATTTACGCTAAAGAAAAGAAATGACAATGTATTTATGTCTCCAGTATCCAAAAAGTTTTGCCAGTTTGACTTTTTATATAGTAAAATGAAGGGTGATAGGAATTGCTGCTAAGTCACTTCAGTTGTGTCTGACTCTGTGCGACCCCATAGACGGCAGCCCACTAGGCTCCCCCTTCCCTGGGATTCTCCAGGCAACAACACTTGAGTGGGTTTCTATTTCCTTCTCCAATGCATGAAAGTGAAAAGTGAAAGTGAAGTCATAAGCGACCCCATGGACTGCAGCCTACCAGGCTCCCCATCCATGGGATTTTCCAAGCAAGAGTACTGGAGTGGGGTGCCATTAAGTAGGGTCAATAATACTGTTTTTTGGAAAGTGTTTTCTCTGATTTACAGAGCAAGATTCTCTGAAAGAAATCCTCACTATTTCTGAGTCCTTAGCACTTAAAAGCAGGAATTTACTTCCTATGATTCTAGATAATTGAGTATGGAAATATGTCCTTTGACTACACATTCCTTGTTAAGAAAAGATTCTTTTGAGAAGTCATATTAATCATTCAGATCTAAATTTTACTTACTGAGTTTTCTTGATTTAACTCCAGATTTGACGAGGTTATAGAAATACACTCTAGACTCAACTGTTTATTCTTTCATTTAATTTTTAAAATGTAGGGCATAGAGAAAGAAATAGATTATATATCTCAAAAGGATAATTTATTTGGTTTGACCGTTAACTGAGAATCCTGGGTATTACTTTTGTTTTCTGAAAACATTCTATAGTTTCCTGGAGTTAGAAGGAAAGGAAATAAAGGAGTAAGCCCTGTGCTGAGATAGAATACTATGCAATCTAGCAATTCAATTTGTCTCAGAATAGAAAAGCATCAATTGGCAGTTTAATTAATGTCACGATAATCCATTCTGTCTCCTTTTATTTCTCTTGCTGCTTGAAGAATGTTTGAGCTTGACTATACAATATTGTATAATACATAGCACAAAATGCTATGTTGCTTTATAATCAGAGGTCTAATTTGGACTTGGAGTTTAAAGAAGTCTCCTGAGAGTGCTAAATATGAGACTACACAGGATAAATAGACATTTGTATTTGTAGTAGTGGTAAGGGTGAGAGGGGAGTTGGAGGGAAGAGGTGGAAAATCCTGAAGCATGTGGACTTATTTTTTTCCTGTTTTATTGAGATGGTATTGGCATATAACATATATAAGTTTAATATGTACAACATGGTGATTGATACAACATATATTATAAAATTCTTAACACAAAAAGTTTAGTGAATATCTCTATCCTCCTCATATATTACATTTTTATCTCTTTTTTCAGTGTTAACATTAATATCTATCCTTTTAACAACTTTCAAGTATATAATACAATATTGTTAATTGTAATCATGTTATACATTAGATCCCTAGAACTTATTCATTTCACAACTGAGTTTATACTTTTTGACCAACAACTCTCCATTTTCCCACCCTCCAAGCTCTGGTAGTCACCATTCTGCTCTCTATTTCTATGAATTTGGCATTTTTCAGATTCCACATATAAGTGAAAATATACAGTGTTTGACTTTTTCTGTCTAACATAGTCACTTAAAATAATGATGACCTCAAGGTCATCTATATCATCATTGGAAAAGGCAAGATTTCCTTCTTTTTTATTGCCAAATTATATTCCATTGTATATGTGTGTGCATACATTTACTTGACCCAAATCTTGACATGATGTCACAGACATTATCATAGGGGAGATAACTTAATACTTAGTATTTCACATTAAAAATATTAAATTGTTCTATATTTGTAATACATAGAGATATCAAATCACTGTCCTCTGCACCAGAAACTAACCTAGTATTATAGGTCAATTATACTTTAAAAAATAAACAAAAAAATTCAGAGAAAAAGGGATTCTATTTCCAGAGGCAAGGGTTGACAGTAGGGGGAATTGGATGAGTGTAGTCAAAGGTACAACTTCCGTTATTAGATCAATAAGTACTAGGAATGAAACAAAGCATTACTAATACAGTTAACACCTCTATATGTTATATGTGAAAATTGTTAGAAGTGTAAATCCTGAGTTCTCATCACAAGGAAACTTTTTTTTCTTTTATATTGTATCTTTATGGAATAATAGATGTTCACTGAAGTTTTTGTGGTAATCATTTCATAAGGTATATAAGTAAGATCACTATGCTTAAATTTATACAGTGCTATATGTCAACTATATCTCAATAAAACAGAGGGAAGAAAAGAACACTGAACTGTGCTTAAAGCAATGAGGAGTAATTATAGGGTTTTAAACAATAAAAACTGAAGTAAATATTGAAAAATAGAAGACAGAAAAATCATATTAGGAGAGATTGACTTTAGGACTCCTAAATCTCATGGTTTGTCAAGCTGACTCTGCAGAAGAGATGATTGCTAAAAGCTCCTTTCAAATTCTTTATGATAGCACATCAGAGAGATTGTATTCATGTTTTTTGGTCCCCTGCCTTTCACTGAGTCTGTTGTGGAGAAGGGGAATGTGGTTAGCTGTTCCTCTTCTTGCTTTTCTCTATACAGATGGGGATAGTACAGTATTGCTGGGGCCAAGACAATGTTCAATCAACACACTGTCTTATTTCAAAAGAAAAACATCCTACAATTCCAGTCTCTTCATTCAGCTAGTCTTATTTCAAATGCAACTTTGAGTAAGATGGTTTAACAGAGTACAGATTTATTATCATAATTTCTACAAAATTTTAAAAATGTATAATCATAAATTTTCTAACCCCTTGAATCTATCTTCTACCTCCACTGCATATTCATAGGGGATTTTATTTAAGTCATAGCTGGCTGGCCTACTGATTCAAGGGATTAGATCTAGTAAACATTGTGCCTGAAGAACTATGGACAGAGGTTTGTGATATTGTTCAGGAGGCCATGAACAAAAACTCCCAAAGATAAAGAAAAACAAGAAGGCAGAATAGCTACCTGAGGAAGCCTTACAAATAGTTGAAGAAAGAAGAGAAGCAAAAAGCAAGAGAGAAAGGTATGAGATATGCAGGTACATTCAACTAAACACAGAGTTCCAAAAAATAAGAAAGAGAGACGAGAAAGACTTCTTCAATAAACAATGCATGAAAATAGAGGGAAAAAAGAGAAGGGGAAGGACTAGAGATCTCTTTAGAAAAATTGGAAATATCAAGGAAACATTTCACCCAAAGATAGGCACAATGAAGGACATAAATGGTAAAGACCTAGTAGAAGCGGAAGAGATCAAGAAGAGATGGAAATAATACATGGAAAACCTTTACAAAAAAGGATCCTAATGAACCAGATAACCATGATGATGTGGTCACTCACCCAGAACCAGACATTCTGGACTGTGAAGTCAGTGAGGCCTTAGAAGGAGCACTGCTGTCCATAAAGCTAGTGGATACAATGCAATTCCAGTAGAGCTATTCAAAACCTAAAAGATGATGCTATCAAAGTGTTGCACTCAACATGTCAGCAAATCTGGAAGACGCAACAGTGGCCACAGGACTATATTTGGAAAATCCTCATCCAAATATCTACGAAGGATAGTACTAAAGAATGTTCATACCATGGGACAATTGCATGCATCTCCCATGCTAGTTATGTCATGCTTAAAAACTTGCATGCTAGGCTTCAGCATTATGTGAACTGAAAACTTTCAGATCGCCAAGCTGTGTTTAGAAAAAGAAGATGAACCTGAGGTCAACTTGCCAACATTTACTAAATCATAGAGAAAGCAATGGAATTCCAAAAAACATTTTACCTCTATTTCATTGACTACCCTAAAGCCTTTGATTGTGTGCATCATAACAGACTGTGGAAAGTTCTTAAAGAGATGGGGATACCAGACCATCTTACCTCTCTCCTGAGAAACCTGTATGCAGGTCAAGAAGCAATAGTTATAACCCTGTATGGAACAACTGATTGGTTCAACATTGAGGAAAGAGTATGACAGGGATGTCTGTTGTCACCTTGTTTATTTCACATATATGCTGAGCACATGATGAGAAATGCTGGGCTGGATGAGTTACAAACTGAAATCAAGATAGACAGGAAAAACATCAACACCCTCAGATATGCAGATGATACCTCTCTAATGGCAGAAAGTGAAGAGAAACTAAAGAACCTCTTGATGAGGGTTAAGGAGGAGAGTGAAAAAGCCGGCTTAAAACTAAGATCATGGCATCTGGTCTCATAACTTCATGGCAAATAGAAAGGGAGAAGGTGGACGTCATGACAGATTTCCTCTTTCTGGGCTCTAAAATCACTGCAGATAGTGACTGCAGCCATAACATCAGAACACAATTGCTTCTTGGCAAGAAAGCCATGGCAAACCTATACAGTGTGTTGAAAAGCAGAGACATTACTGATAGCTTATGGTGAATGATGTCAGATTCATGATCTCTGAAGATTTAGCTTTGGGACCAGGAACTAGGACTGATCACTCAAAGCTTTTGTATGGCAGAAGTTTTATTACAGTGAAAAAAGACAGAAAAAGCTTCTGACATAGACATCAGAAGGGGGATTGAGAGATCCCCCCTCCCTAGTCCTATCAAGGTCTTATATACCTTTATCCAGACCCACTTCTACAACATATATCTTAAATTAACAAGATTAGATCTAACAACATAAAGGTCTTACCAGACCCATCTACACAAGATACAGACCTCTGAAGATAACAAGATTAGTCAGAAGTTCTGATTAAGAAGGAGAAACATGTCCTAGAGCAAGATAAATTGTTGATATATAATCATTAGTACAGAGCATAATGAACCCTTAACCAGGATGAGTTGTTTTGTTGTGTAATCATTAGCTCTGGGCTTGAAGAAAGTTAGTCTTAAAGGTTGTTGTCATAACAACTCAGAGGTTAAGAATAAACATCTTATATGACTAAAACAGAGCAATGTAGAAAAAAATGTTTGTCCCTTTCTCCTCCTCAAGGGCCCTGGACTCCTTATCAACCTACCTGGGAATTAACTCTCATTACTCTGCCAACGAAGGTGTGTATAGTCAAGATTGTGGTCTTCCCAGTGGTCACATAGGGTTGTGAGATCTGGACTGTAAGGCAGAGTATCAAAAAACTGATGCTTTTGAATTGTGGTGGTGAAGATTCCTGAGAGTCCCTTGGACAGCAAAGAGATCGAACCAGTCAGTCTTAAAGGAAAACAACCCTGAATACTCATGGGAAGTACTGATGCTGAAGCTGAATCAGCTCCAGTATTTGGTCTCCTGATGCCAACAGCCCACTCACTGGAAAAGTCGCTGATACTGGGAAAGACTGAGGGCAGAAGAAGAGGATGTCAGAGGATGAGATGGCTAGATGGCAGTGTTGATGCAATGGCCATGAACTTGGGCAAACTTCAGGAGATGGTGAGGGACAGGAAGGCCTAGCATGCTGCAGTCCATGGGGTTGCAAAAAGTGGGACATGACTGGGGGACTGAACAGCAACATTCACAAACTTTTTTCCCAGATGAAAGCCTAGATAAAAATAAATACTCAAAAAACTAGTTTTTTAAAGAGAAATCTATATTTAGTGTACTACACAACAGTTTAAAATTTAAAAATTTATTTTTCTCATATCTTAAAAGAAAAAGAATTTGGAT
>SJYQ01105022.1:217526-248571 GCA_006410935.1 Redunca redunca | reverse complement strand
TGATAGAGTGATTTTTACTGAAAATATAGATATTTCAGAATATATATATAAATGACATCGTCTGAATGAGTAATATGTAAACTAATAAGAAACAGACTATTCTAAGCTACACCAATTTTATGGAGCGAGCTTGTTTAAAAGTTCACATAAATATAGTAGAAGTAGAGAGGGAAGAGGGCAATTAGAAGCATGTAATATGGAAACCAACGGAAATGAGAGAATTCTGTATTATCACATACTGGGAAAGGTCTAATAAAATGAAAACAAAATGATGCATTGTTTTAATTAATAAAAACAGTTTATGACTGACTTTGTTGAGTGACATTTCAGGGTTATGATAGAACTAGCAACATTAGATTAAAGAGACTGAAATTAACTGAAGTTGAAAAACTGAAGATGTCAGTTGTGAAAACAATTCATTCAAGGGGTTTTATTATGAAAGAAAATAGAGACAGCTTTGGTTTTAGGAAGATGTGGAACTGTAGTAGTTTAACTTACTTCTAAAAAGTAAGCATCGAATAGAATCAAGCATATTTGAATCTAATGGGAAGAAGATAGTTGGGTCAGAAAACTAAGAAGCAAGAGAAAAGGGGTAACTGATAGATTTATGTACCTAAGAGTATAGAAAATGAGAAGACCCAAATCATAAACTGAAAACCAAACTTAAGAGAAAAACCAGCAGTTTGTAATGAGGGAAACCTGGAAATCATGGATGAAGTGTGTGTCAGTGCATTGGTGTTAAAGTAAGTATTATTACTTTGATGGCATGTAGATTATCTTGAAAAAGAAAACTGATTTTTTTTCTGCTTGATTGGAAAATATGGTGGGTGGTAGGATTAAAGATTTGAGTATCATAGAAAAGTTTAAAATAACTTCCAGAGACAAGCACAAGCAAACTTGGGAGAAGCACATATCTGGTAAATGGGCATGAGCAATTTCACTGTGGGAGTGAGAATGTTCTAAAACTGATTTATGGTAGTTATTAACTACTTGGTAAGTTACTAAAAATCACTATATTGCACACTTGAGGGGGTACATTTATCTTATAATAGATGTATTATAATATGTAAAATGTGCCTCAATAAACATGTCTTTAAAAATAGTTGCTGAGGCTTTCAAGATGCTAAATAAGAAATTTATGAAAAGCATAAGAGAATGAGAACCATTCCCATTCTGTTTTCAGAGCTAAGTACAAAACAGAGGTCTGTTTATTTCACATTTCATTTTGAAGATGTTAGAAAACATCTTCAGTTATTGCAAGTGTTAATCACTGAGTCGTATCTGACTCTTTGTGACTCCATGGACTGTAGCCCTCCAGGCTCCTCTGCCCATTTAATTTTCCAGGCAAGAATGCTAGAGTGGGTTGCCATTTCCTTCTCTAGGGGATATTCCTGACCCAGGGATCAAACCCAGGTCTCCTGCATTGTGGCAGATTTTTTACTGTCTGAACCAACAGGGAAGCCCCACAGTTATTGCAAGGGAGGTTATTTAAACAACATTATAGTATTTAGTTATTATCAATATTTAAAATCAATATATAAAAAGGTGAAAGTTAAAGGATCTTAGAGAGGAATTCATATCAATATGCAAAAGGGTGAAAGTTACAAAATCTTAGAGGAAAGCTTTTAAGATTGTCTGAAGAGTTTAATATATATCTTCAGGAGTGTGTAACAGTGGGGGTTGTTGTTTGACTCATTCATCAATCATGAGAATAGCAGCCTGATTTGCTATTCTGGTGGTGGAGAAAGAAGAGTCTACATCAGAACTGATCTGCATTCCCAGAACTTGCTGGGGTGAAAGAAGCATATGTATTTCCTGTGCATCAGATTTGAGCCAAGTAGAAGTAATAAAGTCATGCTGGGGCCATTTTGGAAGTACTCTTCATTTGAAGACTTTCTGAGTGAGCAATAAGATCTCCACAGAGTGTGTGGTAGGCCACCCAAAATCAGAGGCTGAAATTAAACCATAAGAGGTGAGCCAGAGGAGATCTTACCCATATTAGGTGAAGGCAAGTGAGAAAAATCCAGGGAGAGGATAATGGATCAATAAAAATATTAAGATTTATTAAAGTGAAGTGAAGGTCGCTTAGTCATGTCTGACTCTTTGTGACCCCATGGCCTATACAGTCCATGGAGTTCTCCAGGCTAGAATACTGGAGTGGATAGCCGTTCCCTTTTCCAGGGAATCTTCCCACCCAGGGACTGAACCCAGGTCTCCTGCATTGCAGGCGGATTCTTTACCAGCTGAGCCAAAAGAGAAACACTTAAGCTTTATTAACATCCTCCAAATCAATAGAGGACTAACGTCATATGATATTAACAGGAAAATGAGATCATTCTTTACTATTACACCTTTTCTATCTCCTTTTGAGCTGAAACTACTAAAAATCACAATTAGAAATCTACAACCAAATAGAATAGGAAAAGTCAGTGAAATGGAGAAGAGCCCAAATTTATCTTATTTCTAATTGCAGCCTTGATCTAGAAATAAATCAGAAATGAAGAGGGGTGGGGGGATTTAAAATGAATATCAGAGGTTTCATAATTTTATGATCCTGAATTATCATTTACTGAAATTAAACATTTGTAACTACAGTTAACAAAGTTTTTTCATAATTGTTTAAGTGTGATAAAAAATAAATTCAAACTAGAGAATAGTAAATACAAAGAATATTAATGGAGAAGCAAAATGTCAAATTTGATTTCTCTATGTCAAGTTCCAGATTTTTTTGACATTGGTTAAAAAGAGATAGACTGCCTGGCAGTATGAAAGACTCATTTTGAATTAGAGATCATCAAATTATGGTTATCTATAGTCAGTTTGCAGAGAATGCAATGGCAACCACTCCAGTATTCTTGCCTGGAAAATCCCATGGACGGAGGAGCTTGGTAGGCTGCAGTCCATAGGGTCACTAAGAGTCCGATGTGACTGAGTGACTTCACTTTCACTTTTCACTTTCACACATTGGAGAAGGAAATGGCAACCCACTCCAGTATTCTTGCCTGGAGAATCCCTAGGACAGGCGAGCCTGGTGGGCTGCCGTCTATGGGTTCACACAGAGTCATGACTGAAGCAACTTAGCAGCAGCAGTAGCATAGTAAGTCTGAGCATGTGTTTTTATTTTATTTATTTATTTTAAGTAGGCAGTGATAGAATATTGTAGTTAAAAGTATAGACCATGGAACCAGGCTGCCTTCTTTTCAATCCTGATTAAACCACTTGATGGCCATATGATTTTAGTCAAATTACTTAAGTTCTGTTTATCTCCAGTTATTTATATTTAAGTAATGGATTAATGGTAGTGCTAACTTTACGTGATTTTGAGGATTATAAAATTAGTATATATTAGCACTTAAAATAGCAAATGGTACAGGATAAGCATTCTATTAATGTTACATATCATTGTTATAAATGTTCCTCAGGAGCTCTCAATTGCTGATGAATAGGAAAGGAATATGATAATGTATACAATTTCACAGAATCGGGATGTGATGCAATGAAATGATTATTGGTGAGTTTGGAAACTACAGTTGAGTTAAACAGCTACAGAAACTATGCTGAATAAATAGAATGTAAGAGCACAAGTGGCCTGATAGCAACTTAGAAGATGCTGACTTCCTTATGAAGCAAATTAAGAGATAATTGCTGCTTCTGCTCCTGCTGCTGCTGTCTCTTCAGTCGTGTCTGACTCTGTGCAACCCAATAGATGGCAGCCCACCAGGCTCCCCCGTCCCTGGGATTCTCCAGGCAAGAATACTGGAGTGGGTTGCCATTTCTTTCTCCAATGTGTGAAAGTGAAAAGTGAAAGTGAAGTCGCTCAGTCATGTCTGACTCTTAGTGACCCCATGGACTGCAGGCTACCAGGTTCCTCCGTCCATGGGATTTTCCAGCAAGAGTACTCAGTGGGGTGCCATTGTCTTCTCTGGAAGAGATAATTAAGTAATCACATATTATGGGATATATTAAGTAAATAAAGAGGGTTATAGGACCTAATATGTAAAGGAGATTTCAAAACTGTTGAAGGATGAACTAATGAAGAGTATCTGAAAGTGAGGAGAAGGAAATCTCTTGGTGGGCAATCAGAGATAGGATATTAGACATAGAATAGTTGCTTATGTTGAGAAAGCTCTGGGAGTGACAGTGGGAATGGTGTTTAGAGTAAAAGCAGAGAAAAAGACAAGGGAAAAGAAATAGAAAAGGAAAGTTAGGATTTGAGTTTTGAGCTATTTGTGTATGGCTTTGAAGCTCACTCAGATTTAACAGTTGTAGGAGGAATTAAACCTTTAAAAATGTTGGTAAGTAACTAGGACATTGAGTTCTTCCCTGGTTGCTCAGATGGTAAAGAGTCTGCCTACAATGTGGGAGACCTGGGTTTGATCTCTGGGTGGGGAAGATCCCCTGGAAAAGGAAATGGCAACCCACTCCAGCATTCTTGCCTGGAAAATCCCATGGACAGAGGAGCTAGTAGGCTACAGTCCATGGGGTCACAAAGAGTTGGACATGACTGAGCGACTTCACACACCAACTAGGATGTTAATGAATACAAGTGGAGAAGAGAAATGGTGTTTGACATAAATGGCTTATAATAGTAATATTTTATTAACTATTCAGTATTCTTACCTTGAAAACCCCATGAACAGTATGAAAAGACAACATGATAGGATACTGAAAGAGGAACTCCCCAGGTCAGTAGGTGCCCAATATACTACTGGAGGTCAGTGGAGAAATAATTCCAGAAAGAATGAAGGGATGAAGCCAAAGCAAAACCAATATCCAGTTGTGGATGGGACTGATGATGGAGCAAAGTCCGATGCTGTAAAGAGCAATATTGCATAGGAACCTGGAATGTTAGGTCCATGAATCAAGGCAAATTGGAAGTGGTCAAACAGGAGATGGCAAGAGTGAATGTCAACATTCTAGGAATCAGCAAACTAAAATGGACTGGAATGGGTGAATTTAACTCAGATGACCATTATATCCACTACTCCAGGTAGGAATCCCTTAGAAGAAATGGAGTAGCCATCACGGTCAACAAAAGAGTCCAAAATGTAGTACTTGGATGCAATCTTAAAGATGACATAATGATCTCTGTTAATTTCCAAGGCAAACCATTCAATATCACGGTAATCCAAGTCTATGCCCCAACCAGTAATGCTGAAGAAACTGAAGTTGAATGGTTCTATGAAGACCTACATGATCTTTTAGAACTAACACCCAAAAAAGATGCCTTTTTCATTATAAGGGACTGGAATGCAAATGTAGGAAGTCAAGAAACACCTGGAATAACAGGCAAATTTGGCTGTGGAATAAGGAATGAAGCATGGCAAAGGCTAATAGAATTTACAGTCAGCAAAAACAAGACCAGGAGTTCAGATCATGAGCATCTTATTGCCAAATTCAGACTTAAATTGAAGAAAGTAGGGAAAACACTAGACCATTCAGGTATGAACTAAATCAAATCCCTTATGATTATACAGCGGAAGTGAGAAATAGATTTAAGGGAATGGATCTGATAGAGAGGCTGATGAACTATGGACTGAGGTTCCTGACATTGTACAGGAGACAGGGATCATGATCGACATGGTAAAGAAATTAAAAAAAAAAAAAATGGCTGTCTGTGGAGGCCTCATGAATAGCTGTGAAAAGAAGAGAATCAAAAAGCCAAGGAGAAAAGGAAAGATATAAGCATCTGAATGCAGAGTTCCAAAGAATAGCAAGAAGAGATAAGAAAGACTTCTTCAGTGATCAATGCAAAGAAATAGAGGAAAAGAACAGAATGGGAAAGACTAGAGATCTCTTCATGAAACTTAGAGATACCAAGGGAACATTTCATGCAAAGATGGGCTCGATAAGGGACAGAAATGGCATGGACCTAACAGAAGCAGAAGATATTAAGAAGAGGTGGCAAGAATACATAGAACAACTGTACAAAAAAGAACTTCACGACCAAGATAATCACAATGGTGTGATCACTCACCTAGAGCCAGACATCCTGCAATGTGAAGTCAAGTGGGCCTTAGAAAGCATCACTATGAACAACGCTAATGGAGGTGATGGAATTCCAGTTGAGCTGTTTCAAATCCTGAAAGATGATGCTGTGAAAGTGTTGCACTCAATATGCCAGCAAATTTGGAAAACTCAGCAGTGGCCACAGGACTGGAAGAGGTCAGGTTTCATTCCAATTCCAAAGAAAGGCAATGCCAAAGAATGCTCAAACTACGGCACAATTGCACTCATCTCACATGCTAGTAAAATAATGCTCAAAATTCTCCAAGCCAGGCATCAGCAATACGTGAACCATGAACTTCCATATGTTCAAACTGGTTTTAGAAAAGGCAGAGGAACCAGAGGTCAAATTGCCAACATCCGCTGGATCATGGCAAAAGCAAGAGAGTTCCAGAAAAACATCTATTTTTGCTTTATTGACTATGCCAAAGCCTTTGACTGTGTGGATCACAATAAACTGTGGAAAATTCTGAAAGAGATGGGAATACCAGACCACCTAACCTGCCTCTTGAGAAACCTGTATGCAGGTCAGGAAGCAACAGTTAGGACTGGACATGGAACAAATAGGAAAGGGAGTAAGTACATCAAGGCTGTGTATTGTCACCCTGCTTATTTAACTTATATGCAGAGTACATCATGAGAAACACTGGACTGGAAGAAACACAAGCTGGAATCAAGATTTCCAAGAGAAATATCAATAACCTCAGATATGCAGATGACACCATCCTTATGGCAGAAAGTGAAGAGGAACTAAAAAGCCACTTGATGAAAGTGAAAGAAGAGATTGAAAAAGTTGGGTGAAAGCTCAGCATTCAGAAAACGAAGATCATGGCATCTGTTCCCATCACTTCATGGGAAATAGAGGGGAAACAGTGGAAACAGTGTCAGACTTTATCTTTTTGGGATCCAAAATCACTGCAGATGGTGACTGCAGCCATGAAATTAAAAGATACTTACTCCTTGGAAGAAAAGTTATGACCAACCTAGATTGTATATTGAAAAGCAGAGACATTACTTTGCCAACAAAGGTCCATTTATTCAGGCTATGGTTTTTCCTGTGGTCATGTATGGATGTGAGAGTTTGACTGTGAAGAAAGCTGAGCACGGAAGAATTGATGCTTTTGAACTGTGGTGTTGGAGAAGACTCTTGAGAGTCCCTTGAACTGCAAGGAGATCCAACCAGTCCATTCTAGAGGAGATCAGCCCTGGGCTGTGTGTTCTTTGAAGGAATGATGCCAAAGCTGAAACTCCAGTACTTTGGCCACCTCACACGAAGAGTTGACTCATTGGAAAAGACTCTGATCCAGGGAGGGATTGGGGGCAGGAGGAAAAGGTGACAACAGAGAATAAGATAGCTGGATGTCATCACTGACTCGATGGATTGTGTTTGAGTGAACTCTGGGAAATGGCGATGGACAGGGAGGCCTGGCGTGCTGAGATTCATGGGGTTGCAGAGTCGGACACAACTGAGTGACTGAACTGATATTGTACAATTCTGATCAAAATGCTTACCATACACATTTCGCTGCGTAAGTATGACTTTAATAAAGGTATGTGCCTTAGGGGAGCTAAGATTTTCTTGTTGAATACACAATCATCTGGAGGACAATATGTGGAATAAGGAGGGCCTGATCCTATATCTGACACTATGATAATCATTATGGGAGTTTTTGTGGGTTATGGAAGCAGAAGCAGTTTCCATCTGAAAAAGGTGCATGCAAAAATAGTACAATTGAAGGAAAACCAGGCATTATTGAAGACAGAGAGGTACAAGGAATAATATGTAATATGTTGAAGCATATGAAAAGCTTATTCTCCCGTAAAATAGGATATCACAGAATGGTTTCAGATGGACAGCACAGAGCCTGATTATGTTTGTCCATTACATTGATAGTGCCTTGCTGATATATCTATTGGCAGAAAAGTAATAATTTCCCCCCAAAGTATGGTAAGATTTGTGTTTACATGTAATGTAAAATTTTTATTCATCCACACAGTTGACAGCGAGACATAATTCTAGACACTTTTTTTAAACATCATTTCAATTCAGATGTTAAGTCCAGTCTGACTCTTTGAAACCCCATGGACTGCAGCATGCCAGACTTCCCTGTCCATCACCAACTCCTGGAACTTGATCAAACTCATGTCCATTGAGTTGATGATGTCATCCAACCATCTCATCCTCTGTCGTCCCCTTCTCCTCCTGCCTTCAATCTTTCCCAGCGTCAAGGTCTTTTCGAATGAGTCAGTTCTTTGCATCAGATGGCCAAAATATTGGAGCTTCAGCTTCAGCATGAATGAATATTTACAGCATGCTTTCATTTAGGATTGACTGGTTCCATCTCCTTGCAGTCCAAGTTCAAGGGATTCTTAAGAGTCTTCTCCAACACCACAGTTCAAAAACATCAATTCTTTGGCATTCAGCTTTCTTTATGGTTCAGCTCTCACATCCATACATGACTACTGGAAAAACCATAGACTTGACTAGACAGACATTTGTTGGCAAAGTAAAATCTCTGCTTTTTAACATGCTGTCTAGGTTGGTAATAGCTTCTCTTCCAAGGTGCAAGCTTCTTTTAATTTCATGGCTGCAGTTACCATCTGCATTGATTTTGGAGCCAAGAAATATAGTCTATCACTGTTTCCATTGTTTCTCCATCTATTTGCTATTAAATGATGGGATTGGATGCCATGATTTTCATTTTTTGAATGTCGAGTTTTTAGCCAGGTTTTCACTCTCTTCTTTCACTTTCATCAAGAAACTCTTTAGTTCCTCTTTGCTTTCTGCCATAAGCATGGTGTCATCTGCACATCTGAAGTCAATGATATTTCTCCCAGCAATCTTGGTTTCCACTTCTGCTTAATCCAGTCCAGAATTTCACATGATGTACTCTGCATGTAAGTTAAAATCAGCAGAATGACAATATACAGCCTTGACGTACTCCTTTCCCAATTTTGAACCAGTCCTTTTTCCATGTCTGATTCTAACTGTTGCTTCTTCACCTGCATACCGATTTCTCCGGAGGCAGGTGGAGCGGTCTGGTATTTCCATCTCTTGAAGAATTTTCCATAGTTTGTTGTGATCCACAGAGTCAAAGGTTTTAGCATAGTCAATGAAACAGAAGTAGATGTGTTTCTGGAATTCTCTTGCTCTTTCTATGATCCAACAGATGTTGGCAATTTTATCTTTGGTTCCTCTGCCTTTTTCAAGTCCAGCTTGAACATCTGGAAGTTCTTGTTTCATGTACTGTTGAAGCTTAGGTTGGAGAATTTTGAGCATTACTTTGCTAGTGTGTGAGATGAGTGCAATTGTGTGATAGTTTGAACATTCTTTGGCATTGCCTTTGTTTGGGATTGGAGTGAAAACTGACCTTTTTAACATAACTGACCAAAAAAAAAAAAAAAAAAAACCACAGACAATGTTGGCTGAAAGGCAACAGATAATAAAGAGAAAACCTAATGAATAAGTTATTAGAGAGATTATAAGTGTCATGGTATTTTTTAAAAAATCTGCAAGTTAAAAAAGTCTCAAGAGATTTGGCAGGGTTACAGAGTAACATGTTAGATACTGAGAGGGAGATATTTGAGCAAATTCTTGAAGAAATTTGAGAATGCATCCATGAATACACATAGGAGAACATTCCTGTCAGAGAACAGGAGCAGTACAGAACCCTAAGGGATGCTCTTTATCACATTTACTCATGTCAGTAATGATGATAGTTTTAAATTTAGTGATATATTTGAAGTTATAAGAAGTGTTAAGAATCACATATTTTAATAAATTTAAAAAGATAGGGTTCATGAATGGATAAAAGTGTGCCATAACCTAAGGGGCATGATTATTTTAGTTTTCTGTGCCTGACATTCAAATGTTACAAAACTCTGTCTTTAGTTCTTCAGGCAATCTTTCTACCAGATCTAATCCCTTGAATCTGTCCATCACTTCCACTATACAATTGTAAGGGATTTTATTTAGGTCATACCTGAATGGCCTAGTGGTTTTCCCTAATTTCTTAAATTCAAGCCTGAAGTTTGCAATAAAGAGCTCATGCTCTGAGCCACAGTCAGCTCCACGTCTTGTTTTTGCTGCTATGTAGAGCTTCTACATCTTCAGCCACAAAGAACATAATCAATCTGATTTTTGTTCTGATCATTTGGTGATGTCCATATGTAGAGTCAGCTCTTGTATTTTTGGAAAACTATATTTTTCTATGACCATTGTTCCCTTGACAAAACCCTATTAGATTTTCCCCTGCTTCATTTTGTATTCCAAGGCTAAACTTGCCTGTTATTCCAGGTATCTCTTGACTTCCTTCTTTTGCATGTCAACCCCCTATGATGAAAAGGACATCCTTTTTTTTTTTTTTTATGTTAGTTCTAGAATGTATTGTAGGTGTTCCTAGAACCAGTCAACCTCAGCTTCTTCAGCATCAGTAGTTAGGGTATAGACTTGGATTACTGTGGTGTTGAATGGTTTGTCTTGGAAATAATTTGAGATTGTTCTATCATTTTTGAGATTGCACCCAAGTACTGCATTTTGGACTCTTTTGTAGACTTCAAGGGCAACTCCATTTCTTCTAAGGGATTCTTGTCCACAGGATTAGATATAATGGTCATCTGAATTAGATTCACTCATAATTGTCCATTTTAGTTCATTGATTCCTAAAATGTCAGTGTTCACTCTTGCCATCTCCTGCTTGACCTTGTCCAATTTATCTAGATTCATGGACCTGACATTCCAGGTTCCTATGCAATATTGTTCTTGACAGCTTCAAACTTTACTTTCACCACCAGATATATTCGCAACTGAATGTCATTTTTGCTTTGGTCTAACCTCTTCATTCTTTCTGTAGCTATTAGTAATTGCCCTGTGCTCTTCCCCAGTAATATGTTGGACACCTTCTGACCTGTGGAGGGCTCATCTTCCAGTGTCAAATCTATTTGCCTTTTCATAATGTTCATGGGGTTCTCACAGCAATAATTCTGGAGTGGTTTGCCATTCCTTCCTCCAGTGGACCACATTTTGTCAGAACTCTTTGCTTTGACCCATGCATCTTACATGGTCCTGAATGGCATGACTCATAGCTTCATTGAGTTATGCAAGCCCCTTTGCCATGACAAGGCTGTGATCTTTAAAGGGGATCTCTGAAGGACTTTTAATTAAATGCCTAAAAGTGAACAGATATCAAAGAACAAAATGCTTACAAACTTATAGATGTAATTATTTGTTTAACTAGATATCTAATTATTTATATATTTTAATTTATGCTATACTGTGAGGAGCAGGTAGGAAAAACTGCATTTTCATTTGGTTATAAAAGCTTCCAAAATCAAAGGAGCATATTATAGGATCTATATAGAGATGGAAGAGATGAATAAGAGGTTATAATCAAGTAGTAAATTTTTCATTCTCCCACTTGCCTAAAATTCATGATGAGTCAATTTCACTTTTATAAAAGAAGCTTTCAATAGGTACAGCAATATTTCTTTAAAGTAATTTGAAATTTATAAAATGTATTTAATTATATGATGTAGAAATACAACGAGGCCTATAACAAGTGGGAGTTCAGTTCAGTTGCTCAGTCATTTCCGACTCTTTGCAACCCCATGAATAGCAGCACGCCAGGCCTCCCTGTCCATTACCAACTCCCAGAGTTCACTCAAACTCGTGTCCATCGAGTCAGTGATGTCATCCAGCAGTCTCATCCTCTGTCTTCCCCTTTTCCTCCTACCCCCAACCATTCCCAGCATCAGAGTCTTTTCCAATGAGTCAAATCTTCGCATGAGGTGGCCAAAGTACTGGAGTTTCAGCTTTAGCATCATTCCTTCCAAAGAACACCCAGGGCTGATCTCCTTCAGAATGGACTGGTTGGATCTCCTTGCAGTCCAAGGGACTCTCAGGAGTCTTCTCCAACACCACAATTCAAAAGCATCAATGCTTCGGCGTTCAGCTTTCTTCACAGTCCAACTCGCACATCTATACATAACAAGTGGGAGTAGAACATTTATAAATCAAGTTTTAAATAGTATTATTTCACTGAAAAAAATATACATCTGGTATTTATTATATGAAACTCATTGGGTGATATAAAAAATGAACTGAGAATAACAAAATATAAATAAGATATAAGAAACAATATTAGACAAGGAAACTAGCAGAAGTGTGTATGCTTATTTTCAGTCAATTTATATTCAAAAGTAAGACCACAAGACACTTTTATACACATACATTAGGAATTGAAAATTAGCAAATCATGCTACTAAAGCATCAGTTCAGTTAAGTTGGTCAGTCATCTCTGACTCTTTGCGACCCCATGAATTGCAGCACGCCAGGCCTCCCTGTCCATCAGCAACTCCGGAGTTCACTCAGACTCACGTCCATCAAGTAGATGATGCCATCCAGCCATCTCATCCTCTGCTGTCCCATTCTCCTCCTGCCCCCAATCCCTCCCAGCATCAGAGTCTTTTCCAATGAGTCAACTCTTTGCATGAGGTGGCCAAAGTACTGGAGTTTCAGCTTTAGCATCAGTCCTTCCAAAGAACACCCAGCCCAGGGCTGATCTCCTTCAGAATGGACTGGTTGGATCTCCTTGCAGTCCAAGGGACTCTCAAGAGTCTTCTCTAACACCACAGTTCAAAAGCATTGATTCTTCACAATCCAACTCTCACATACATATATGACCACTGGAAAAACCATAGCCTTGACTAGACGGACCTTTGTTGGAAAAGTAATGTCTCTGCTTTTGAATATGCTATCTAGGTTGGTCATAACTTTTCTTCCAAAGAGTAAGTGTCTTTTAATTTCATGGCTGAAATCACCATCTGCAGTGATTTTAGAGCCCAAAACAATAAAGTATGACACTGTTTCCACTAAAGCATAGGTCAACATACTTGATTATTAACTGCTGCTATGCTCTTTCTCTGCTCCTATACTCTTTTTCCAGGCAGACGTTTTGGCTCAGATGGTAGAGCATCTGCCTGCAATGCAGGAGACCTGGGTTCAGTCCCTGGGTTGGGAAGATCCCCTGCAGAAGGAAATGGCAACCCACTCCAGTATTTTTTTCTGGAGAAACCCATGGAGGAGCCTGCTGGGGTAGCGTCCATGGGATCACAAAAAGTCGGACACGACTGAGCGCTTTATACTCTTTTTCAGTATGAATTCTAAGTTTTATAACCTCCTTATTTTTGGTTATATCTGGGCTTTTTAAAAAAATAATATGAGACTAGTTCGATTAACTTTCCCACTGTAAGGAAAGGCTTATAGCTTGGGATAAAAACATTTTATTTCTTATTTTTATTATTTAACAACAAGTGAAGCAAACTACTTATATACTAAGAAATGCAATTGCTAAGTACATCTAAAGATTTGTTACTACTGTTTTATACCAGTGGAAGTAGAAAATGGATGAACAGCATTTTCCAATTTTACTCAGAGAATCAGTTACTGAAAGACTTAATGGAAAGGAAAGGTGAGAATTGGAATAAATTTTATGTGATTTTAATGTGATAAACTCTTAATGAAAAGTGTATTTTTTTTAAAAAAAAATAAATTGCTAGTTAAGCAATTAACTCAACCACAAAGGATGAATAATAATCTTTTATTGAAAGATAAAATAAGATTAGTATTTTCTATGGGGAAGATATTAATTCCAAGAAGAAGGAAGTCAATAATCAAAATTTTGATTTACACCAACAGTTTTAAAACATTCTGCTCTTATGAAGCCAGGACATAAAATAAATAGAATTACAGCTCAATTCAGGTGATAGGAAGTTTAAGAGCTATTAATGATTATAGTGGTGTCATTTTTTTTTTTCCCTTCTGAGGAATGAGGAGTGGTCCACCATGAAATTTTCTGAAATCTGGCGAACTTGAACTGACTGCTTGACATGTTTGACACTAAAGATGTTTATTCTAGTGGGCAACCTTGCTGATGTGGACACAGAAAACAAGAAATGGCTAAAATTTTGGTAGAGTTTCTCTTCAGAGGAAATTAATCCAATGGGGCCAAGATCTGTGTTCAGAAAGAAAGAAATTAAAACCATAATCCAGAAGGAAATGGCAACCCACTCCAGTGTTCTTGCCTGGAGAATCCCAGGGACGGGGGAGCCTGGTGGGCTGCCGTCTATGGGGTCACACAAAGTCGGACACGACTGAAGTGACTTAGTAGTAAGCAGCAGCAGATTGTTCATTTCACATGGTTAGAGTTTTACATGGAGAATGTGCCTACATATTCTTGGAAAGTCTAAATTCAACATTAACAATATGAGAAACCCCCAAATATCATCAGGTCTAGTTCTCATAGATCTCCTGGCTAGGACAGGATAAATTTTGAAGATAAGCTTGTTTGTTTGTTTGTTTGTTTGTTTCTGATGAGAATAGCTGAGTCTAAAACAGACAGGATTAATCAGGTTCCAGTACCCCACAACATTCAAAAAGATGCCTCACCCTGGGATGAGCTCATGGTAGCCTTACTAATCTATCGCTAGTATTCCCAGTGAGAAATACATAACAGCTGAGCTTTCAAGAGATTCAATATTAATAATGTACTATTTGAAAGGAAAAAGAACAATCTAGAGGGGAAAAAAAGTTGATCTGGAAGTTTTAATTTCTTTATAGTCTTTTTATTCTTCAAAGTGGACAGCCATGGAATTTTCCAGGGGTTTGAATGAAATATGTAGCACAAAAATTATAAGATGCACTATATCATAAAGTGATAGGTAATTTCTAAGTACATATATTAAAGCTAACCAAAAACTGGTTGATAAAAATGAAAAATAAATTAAATATTGTAGGAAATATACTTCAATAATGATGTTCAAAATAGTTACATATATCTCTTCGTGCTGTAACTTCCTCAATTTGGTGGGTTTTTTCCGACTAGGCTTCCCTGGTTGCTCAGATGGTAAAGAATTTACTGCAATGCAGGCGACACAGAGTTAGATCCCTGGGTCCAGATGCTCCACTGGAGAAAGGAATTGCTACCCACTCCAGTATTCTTGCCTGGAGAATAGACAGAGGACACTGGCAAGCTACAGTCCATGGGGTTTCAGAGAGTTTGACACAACTGAAAGACTAACACACTTCTTTAGTGTGTGGGAGATTATACTGAGATCTGATTTTGTTATTTTTGTGATTAATGGTATATAAAAGTTCCAATTATGAAATGTAGATCATAAAATAGATGACAAGAAGCACATTGTAAAACACTTGGGCCTACAACTTGATTTAGTGGAGAAATTTTTTAAGGATTCTATTCACTTAAAATAATATTTAGTTGATAAAATCATTCCCAAAGAGCTCCCTTGAAACACATATTTCAAAGGACAATTTCTAATATACTAAAGATCATTTTTGAACACAGAGAAAAAGTAGTCCACAGTAAACTTGGTAGCTATAAGAAGGTATTTCAAAGGCTAAAATTGATCGATATTAGACATACCCAGTTTTAACTAAATATCTCTTTGGGGTTAAATACAGGTTATTCCAGTGTTTGCACACTGTATTTGGATTGCAAATATAGTTAATGGGGAAAAAATAACAGAATGGATTGATACAATAGGTATATTCTTTGTGGATGTGTGGTTAAAAAAAAATACTACGGTAAAGGGCAGCTGTGTTCAGCTTTTCTCTAAGGAGTTAAGGCAATGTAAACTTAATTAATTTTCAAATACTTTGCATTATTAATCATTTTATAAATTCGTGGTGTTTGCTTCTTACTTCTTGAGAGATTTATTTTCAGAAGTTCCATTCCAAGCTTGTTTGTTCATTAGTCTTCTTTCCTTTCAAGTATTTCAAATGTGTGTTTTTTTTTTTTTAATGACCTTACATTTCCTAGAACCTTTTAGACTTATTCATTTCTCTTCCTGTGTGCTAAGTTGCTTCAGTTGTGTCCTATTCTTTTGAGACCCCACAGACTGTAGGCCAGGCTCCTCTGTTCATGGGATTTCCCATGCACAGAGGGGTACCATTTCCTTCTCCAGGGGATCTTCCAGATGCAGGGATCAAACCTGCATCTCATGCATTGGCAGGAAGATTCTTTACCACTGAGCCACCAGAAAAGCCCACTGAATTGTTATCAAATACTATAAATTCTATCCAAACCCTTAAAACTAATCTGCATCAAATCAGCTGTTCTTAATAATCATAGACCCGTGTTATCAGAATTTCCTCCCAAATCCCACGTGTAATCTTTCCCTGAGGTAAGTCTGTCTGTACATAGCAATCATATTTAAATTGGAGATAAATTCACAATTAGAATTACTATTAGTCAAATGATAATTTAAAGCTATATTTCTTTTGGAGTTTACTGCTCCAGTTTTAAATGCTTGTTTTAAAATTTTGAGTCCTATTTTCCTGCTTTGATCTCTTGAGGCAGACTGTCTTAGGGAGGAACTTAGATATCTACATTTTCTACCATTTCTTCAGGTGATTCTCATGCATGATGATCTTTGAGAGCTAAGATTAATGATCAAACCCCTGCTCATTGGAATCACCAGGGCATCTTGTTAGAAAGGCAGATTACCATGTGGCCATTTGAAAAATTCTGACTCAGGAAATCTAGAGATAACTCTGTGAATATATAACCCAGATTTTTCTGGTGTAGTGTATTAGAGGCTTGATTTTCAGGATTCTATAGTCTTTAGGATCGACTCCATATTTTGAAGGTAAATGTTTAATTTCTTAACCTAGGGATCTCAGATGCTATGGATGTCAATACTATGCTCAAAAAATGACAGTTATTCAATGTTGTCTAGTATTAGAGCTTTTTTGTAGGATTCACAAATCTTTGTAATGTTTCCATTTCAAAGCAAAACAGTCTTACCTACTATTGGTCCTACATATAGTCCTTCTATTCTGGTAAAACTGAATTTCTTCCCTTTGGTTTTCTTCAAAAAGATGGTTTAAGCTATTCTATTAGGTGGAATTTGTAAGCAATCTGTTGTAACCCCAAAATTGGGAATCTGATTATAATTGCACTAAATGTCCTTATTAATTTTGGCAGAAGTTAACTCTTCAAATCATCTCATGCACAGTGTATTCCTGAATTATTCATTTACACTTTGTATCAGTATTTTTCTGTCATAAAGATCTTTCAGATTTCTTATATTTGTGTCTAGAAATAAAAATTATATCTCAGTGAAAGAGTTTTTTCATTATCACATTTTTCAACTGGTTAATTCAGACCTAGGAAGTCATTTCGGAGAAGGCAATGGCACCCGACTCCAGTACTCTTGCCTGGAAAGTCCCATGGATGGAGGAGCCTGGAAGGCTGCAGTCCATGGGGTCGCTGAGGGTCGGACATGACTGAACGACTTCACTTTCACTTTTCACTTTCATGTATTGGAGAAGGAAATGGCAACCGACTCCAGTGCTCTTGCCTGGAGAATCCCAGGGACAGGGAAGCTTGGTGGGCTGCTTGCTGTCTATGGGGTCGCACAGAGTCAGACATGACTGAAGTGACTTAGCAGTAGCAGGAAGTCATTTTCCCCAACATATTTACCATAAAACTACTCTACAGATATCTTTTAACATTGGAATAGTGATTTTTTTTTTTTTTAGTACGTGCATTTATTTTCTTCTCTTCTTTACATTATATTAGCTAAAATCTTCAGAATGATGTTGAATGAAAATGTTGATGTTGGACCTCAGCTGACATGTCCTTGTGTTTAGTGGCAAAAATAACAGCAGCAATAACTAAAACTTAATAATGCTACAATGTGCCAAGATGTTGCAAACATTTTACATGTATTACATCTTTAAATTCTCCTAAGAATGCCATGAAGGAACTGAGGCACAAAATGTTACACAATGTGCCCAAAATATTGAGCCCAGAAAGTTTGCTTAGTTTCATGTTTACACCAGATCAAAGTAGGTTCTCCTTATTGTGTAATTAAGACAAATTCTTTTCATAATTTATGCAGCAAGTTTACTGTACTATTGAAAATATTTTATTTAGAATGTTTACATGTAAATTCAAAATAAATTTCACCTACACTTTTATATTACTTTCTAGTTTTCTGCTATCTTTAAAGTTGAGAAATGTTTAGAAATTTCTTTCCAGAAGTTATTTTTAAATTCTATCCACAGTCAACTGCTTTTAAATATTAAACAAAATACCTCTATTTTACTATCATAATTAAATGTTCCTTTAATCACTGTTAACAAAAACGTAGGGTAAAAAGTGGTTTCATTGTAAATTACAATGCCAGTAACGTTTTCCTTCTATGTAGTTAGTCTATTTATACTGGAAATTCTAGTATTTTCTCCATGCCCTTAAATTTACAAAAGAAAAAAATTTCAAAAGACGTATCTATGCATGATACTGGATGCTTGAGGCTGGTACACTGAGACGACCCAGAGGGACGGTACAAGGAGGGAGGAGGGAGGGGAGTTCAGGATAGGGAACACCTGTATACCTGTGGCAGATACATGTTGATGTATGGCAAAATCAATATAATATTGTAAAGTAATTAAGCTCCAATTAAAATAAATAAATTTTAAAAAAACGAAGGATGTATCTAGATAGAAAACATTGATCTTAAATCACTGCAGATGGTGAATGCAGCCATGAAATTAAAAGGAAAGTTATCGGAAGGAAAGTTATGACCAACCTAGGCAACATATTAAAAAGGAGAGACATTATTTTGCCAACAAAGGTCCATCTAGTCAAGGCTATGGTTTTTCTAGTAGTCATGTATGGATGTGAGAATTGGACTGTGTAGAAGGCTGAGTGCTGAAGAACTGATGCTTTTGAACTGTGGTGTTGGAGAAGACTCTTGAGAGTCCCTTGGACTGCAAGGAGATCCAACCAGTCCATACTAAAAAGGCAAGTGTGGAGTGGTTTCCTTTATTCTAAATTAGTTTACTCTTTACCAAGTACAAATACTTTCATAGTTTAAAAAATTAGCTAATCGAAGAGAAAGGCTGTTTATAGAATTCATGTATTAGGAAGAGTATACAAACCTAGAGTATGCTTTTTTTCCTAATATTTCATCATCAGGTGTGGTGGATTTTTTNTAGTTCTCTGTAATTTTACAAAAGGTAGTGTTTTTTTTTGGTAAATATGACACAAATGTAAAATAAATTATGAGAGTAAAAAAAAAACAAATGTCAAAAGTTATTTTATCTCATTAGAAAGCACAAAAATCTTTTAGAATTCTTCAGGATTGGCTAAGTGTCAGATCACGATAAATAAGAAAAATAAACCTGTACCTTTCAACTTCACAAATGTGGATTTCTTTTAGAGGTAAAACATTTCTAAGTGGTTGATTTCATTTTAGCACTTGCTCAAAAATATTTGCCTAAATTAATTGATGATGAGAAACATTGAGGTATTTGCTAACTACAGCTTTGCAGATTTCCTCTTACCTATGATTTATGGGCCATGGGTATTTCTCAAGGGGTTAAGTTTTAATTACTGACATCATTTCGATCATTGAGGAACTTTGGGAAACATTGTTTAAAGAAGGTTTTGAAATCAGCTCTATGAGACAACAAATGCAGCTGAAAGAATAGAAAGAAAACTATGTTCAAACCTTCTTCTTCCAAAATGGAGGTCACATAAAAAAAGTCACATAAAACCAGCTCTAACTGAAATAGGGTTTTATATCTTTGGTAGACAGTGAGCTTAAATCTACCTTTCCTATTCTAAAGGATTTAAAGACTAAAATATAGAAATGTTGATCTTTATTTTCTAGAATTTTGCCTCATTTTTAGTACTCAGTTTCAAATGTTCCTCTAAATGTTCCTCTAATTATTAAAGTTACAGATGAAAACAAATACAAAGATGAGATTTTAAAATCATTCATTATCTGGATAAAGCACTATTTCTTAATTATCTCTCTGTACTATGTTAGTGTTAAAAGTGAATTTATAGTCTTCTTAACCATTTTGTAAAAAATATATTTTCATAGTTTGATTAAACTCTGAATACCTGACTGGTAAATATATTCAGGAAGGAATTCAACCTGTTATCAACCTTTAAGGGAAATTGTGTTAAAGCCATTCTGGTTGACAAATGTTTAATCCCAGAAAGATTACATAATCTTTCAATAACCCATGCTAAAATACAACTTTATCTGCCAGAAAAATTACTTTTATGCAAACTGAAGTTCTTATCATGATTTTCCTATGATTCTTTTCTAAAATTCCCATCGAACAGCCTCAGACTATTGGCTGTATCTCTTCTCTCTTCCATAGTGTGAGAGGCAGGATTTTCTTTCCCATGATGTTGCACCTGCAAATGTTATGTTTCATGGCAAAAGTAATTTGTAGATAGAATTAGTTGTGCTAATAAGCTGACCTTATAATTGAAGACTTATGTTGCCTTTTTGATTTGGGTCCAGTGTCACATTATAAAATTGTGGTGCTTTAAGCAGCTAAATTTGTGATTTTCTTATGGCTTCCCACATGGTTCAGTGGGTAAAGAATCAACATACAAGGTAGGAGACTAAGATTTGATCCCTGGATTGGAAAGATTCCTGGGAGTAGGAAATGGCAAACCACTCCAGTATTCTTGCCAGATAAAAGTCAAAAGGACAAGTGCAGCCTGGTGAGCTACAGTCCAGTGGGTTGCAAAGAATCAGATAGGACTGAGTGACTAAGTACACAAGCAGCCAAATTTATGATATTCATATGGCAACAATAGAAAACTAGTAGGTAATGTACCTAGTAGAGTGTAACCAACAGATGGTTCAATTCAGTCGCTCAGCCGTGTCTGACTGTTTGCAACCCCATGGACTGCAGCATGCCAGGAGTCCCTGTCCATCATCAACTTCAAGACCTTGCTCAAACTCATGTCCATCAAGTTGATGATGACATCCAACCATTTCGTCCTCTGTTGTCCCCTTTTCTTCCTGCTTTCAACCGATCTCAGCAATAGGGTCTTTTCCAATGAAGAAGTTCTTTGCATCAGGTGGCCATGTTGGAGCTGCAGCATCAGGCCTTCCAATGAATATTCAGGACTCATTTCATTTAGGATTGACAGGTTTCATCTCCTTGCAGTCCAAGCAACTCTCAAGAGTCTTCTCCAACACCACAGTTCAAAAGCATCAATTCTTTGGCACTCAGCTATGGTCCAGTTCTCACATCCATACATGACTACCAGAAAAACCATAACTTTGACTAGACAGATCTTTGTCAGCAAAGTAATATCTCTGCTTTTTAATATGCTGTCTAGGTGGGTCATAGCTTTTTTCCAAGGCACAAATGTCTTTTAATTTCATGGCTGCAGTCACCATCTGAGGTGATTTTCAGTTCAGTTCTGTTTCTCAGTCATGTCCAACTCTTTGCTACTCCATGGACTACAGCACGCCAGGCCTTCCTGTCCATCACCAACTCCTGGAGTTTACTCAAACTCATGCCCATTGAGTCAGTGATACCATCCAACCGTCTACTCCTCTGTCATCCTCTTCTCCTCCTGCCTTCAATCTTTCCCAGCATCAGGTCTTTTCAGATGAGTCAGCTCTTCACTTCAGTTGGCCAAAGTATTGGAGTTTCAGTTCCAACATTAGCCTGTCCATTGAACTCTCAGGACTGATGTCTTTTAGGATGGACTGGTTGGATCTCCTTGCATTCCAAGGGACTCTCAAGAGTCTTCTCCAACACCATAGTTCAAAAGCATCAATTCTTCAGCGTTCAGCTTTCTTTATAGTCCAACTCTCACAACCATACATGACTACTGGAAAAACCATAGCCTTGACTAGATGGACCTTTGTTGGCAAAGGTCTCTGGTTTTTAATATGCTGTTTAGGTTGACCATAACTTTCCCACCAAGAAATAAGCATCTTTTTAATTTCATGGCTACAGTCACCATCTGCAATGATTTTGGAGCCCCCCAAAATAAAGTCAGCCACTGTTTCCCCATCTATTTTCATGAAGTGATGGGACCAAGGCTATCATCTTAGTTTTCTAAATGTTGAGCTATAAGCCAACTTTTTCACTCTCCTCTTTCACTTTCATCAAGAGGCTCTTTAGTTCTTCACTTTCTGCCATAAAGGTGGTGTCATCTGCATATCTGAGGTTATTGATATTTCTCCCAGCAATCTTGATTCCAGCTGGTGCTTCTTCCAGCCCAGTGTTTCTCATGATGTACTCTGCATATAAGTTAAATAAGCAGTGTGACAATATACAGCCTTGACGTGCTCCTTTTCCTATTTGGAACCAGTCTGTCATTCCTTGTCCAGTTCTTACTGTTGCTTTCTGATCTGTATACAGTATTTCTCAAGAGGCAGGTCAGGTGGTCTGATATTCCCACCTCTTTAAATTTTCCACAGTTTATTGTGATCCACACAGTCAAAGGCTTTGGTAGACTCAATAAAGCAGAAATAGATGTTTTTCTGGAACTCCCTTGCTTTTCCTATGATCCAGCAGATGTTGGCAATTTGGTCTCTGGTTCCTCTGTCTTTTCTGAAACCAGCTTGAACATCTGGAAGTTCATGATTGAAGCAGTGATTTTGGAACCCTATAAAATAAAGTTTTTCACTCTTTCTATTGTTTCCCCATCTATTTGCTATGAAGTAATGGGACCAAATGCCAAGACTGTAGTTTTTTGACTCTCCTCTCTCACTTTCATCAGGAGGCTCTTTAGTTCCTCTTCGCTTTCTCCCATAAGGGTGGTTTTATTAATATCTGAGTTGATTGATATTTCTCCCAGTAGTCTCGATTCCAGCTTGAGCTAGTTACCAATCAACTACTCTAATTATTAACAATATTTCTTGAAGTTTAAGGATCCACAGGGACTATTGAATGAGACCCATAATTTACACTCTAGTTCTTTAAATAAAAAAAAAAATACTTTTTTTGAGCTAACCTATTAAAATTCCAGTTTGCTAATTATCTAGCTAGGTATAAGAACTGTGAAGTGTCTGATATTTTATACCACTTCAAAGTTAGCTGGTTTGCAACAGTTTCATGATGCAGGTGGACTATATAGGAATCTGGTTAGAGACAAAGGATGGTCTTTGAAAAAAATGATACTGAAACAAATGAGCATCCCTATGCATTGTTAACTGCCCCCCCTCAAAAATAAAAGGGTATTTTTACTCTCAGCAATAACAATAGTCAAATTCCCAATTCCCACATAGTAGGAAAGGAACCAGGTGGTGTCTCCCAATTAGTGATTGTGTTACAGGAAAAGGACACCAAACTCAAAGACTCTGAGTCTTTTAAGTGGTAAGTCTTCTTAATTTTGTCCTAGAAGGAGAAATTGTATTTATTATACTGCATAGTACGCATATCTTCCTTTTGCTCCATAGGAAGCTAGTGTCTCTATCTTCCAAGGCTCGTTTATATACAAATATTATTGAAAAAAATAGTCCAAACCAAAATAATAGTGTTCCACTCATTTTTATGGTTACCTTGGTCAGCACCTCCTCCCACCCCAACTTTCAGGGTATTTCATACATTTGTAATGTATTTATATTGTTTTGTCACATTCTGTATTTATCCTAGAATTTCCTAGTCTCCTAAAAGATATCTTTATTTTCATAAATTAAGATCCCCTTTAATTGTTGTAATATCTTAGATGGTAAAGAATCTGCTTGCAGTACAGGAGACCCAGGTTCTATTGCTGGCTTGGGAAAATACCCTGGAGAAGGAAATATCTATCCACTTCAGTATTCTTGCCTTTGGAATTTCCTGGGCAGAGGAGTATGGTGGCTACATTCCATGGGGTTGCAAAGAATCAGACACAACTGAGTGACTAACACTTTTATACTTTTAAGTGCTGCGATTTTATACATAATGTCATATGCCTACAATTACAGTGTCATATAGAATAATTTCACTGTGCTTCAGATTTTGTTTCACATATTCAACCCTTTTTCCCATCTCTATTAGCCCTTAAATCTATTGATATATTTAACTATTAGTTTTTTTCTTTTCTAGACCACTGTATAATTGGATTCTTACATGTAGCCTTTTCAGAATTTTTGCTTTCACATAGAAATAAGCACTTAAGATTTAACCATGTGGGTTGATAGCTCATTTGCTTTTTCCATTTATTATTTATTTTATTGGAATATAATTGCTTTATGATATTGTATTACGCTGTACAGCAAAATGAATTGCTGTATGTATACATATATCCTCTCCCTTTTAAACCTCCCTCCCATTTCCTCCAGCCCACCCATCTCACCAAGCTGAGATGTTCTGTATAGAATATCTGTGTGCTATATAGCATATCTGCTGTGTATTTAACAGCTCCTTATTAGGCATCTATTTCACACAAAGCAGTGTACATATGTCAGTGCCACTCTCCTAATTCATCTCACCCGCATTTTCCCACTTTATGTTCACATATCTGTTCTCTGTCTGTGTCTCTATTCTTGCCCTGCAAATAAGGTCATCTGTACCATTTGTCTAGATTCCATATATATGCATTGACATGTGATATGTTTTTCTCTTTCTAACTGACTTCACTTTGTATGATAGACTCTAGGTCCATCCACATCACTACAAATGACCCGATTTCATTCCTTTTTATGAATGAGTAACATTCCATTATATATATATGTACCACACCTTATTTATCTATTAATCTTTTGATGGACATTTAGGTTGTTTCCATGGCTTGGCTACTGTAAATAGTGTTACAGTGAGTACTGGAGTACCTGTGTCTTTTTGAATAATGGTTTTCTCAGGATAAATGCCTAATATTGGGATTGCTGAGTCATATGGTAGTTCCATTTTTAGTTCTTTACAGAACCTGCATACTATTATCCATAGTTGGTGTATGAATTTACATTCCCACCAGCAGTGCCAGAGGGTTCCCCTATCCCCACACCCTCTCCAACATTTGTTATTGGTGAACTTTTTAGTGATGGCCCTTCTGACTGGTATGAGTTGCTACTTCAGTGTAGTTTTGATTTGTATTTCTCTAATAATTAGCAGTTTTGCATATCTTTTCATGTTTGTTGGCGATCTGTATGTCTTCTTTGGAAAAATGTTTATTTGGGTCTCTCACCCATTTTTTAATTGGGTTGTTTGTTTGTTTTTGATATTGAGATGAATGTTGTTGTTGTTTAGTCACTAAGTCCTGTCTGATTCTTTTGTGATTGCATGGACTGTAGCCTACAGGGCTCCTCTGTCCATGGGATTTCCCAGGGAAGAACACTGGATTAGGTTGCCATTTCCTTCTCTGGGGTATCTTTCAAACCCAGGAATTGAACCTGTGGTTGGGATCCTGCTGCAATCTATGTTAAGGAGTGTTCTGCCTGTGTTTCCCTCTAAGAGTTTTATAGTTTCTGGTTTTACACTTAGGTCTTTAATCCATTTGGGGTTTATTTTTTTAATATGGTGTTAAGGAAGTGTTGTAATTTCATTCTTTTTAATTTAGTTGTCCAGTTTTACCAGCATCACATATTGAAGAAGCTCTTGTTTTTCCATTATATATTGTGCCTCCTTTTTCAAAGATAAGGTGCCCATATGTATGTAGGTTTATCTCTGGGCTTTCTGTCTTGTTCCATTGATTTATATTTGCTTTTCTGTGCAGTACCATACTGTCTTGATTACTGTAGCTTTGTATAGTGTGAAGTCAGGGAGCCTGATTCTTCCAATTCTGTTTCTCTTTCTTAAGATTGCTTTGGCTATTGAAGGTCTTTTGTATTTCCATACAAATTTTTAAATTTTTGTTCTAGTTCCATGGAAAATGCCACTGGTAATTTAACAGGGATGACATTGAATCTGTAGTTAGTTTTGGGTAATATAGTCATTTTGACGGTATTAATTCTTCTAATCCAAGAATATGATATCTCTCCATCTATTTGTGCCATCTTTGATTTCTTTCATCACTGTTTTATAGTTTTCTGCATACAAGTCTTTTGTCTCCTTAGGTAGGTTTATTTCTAGGTATTTTATCTTTTTTGTTGTAATGGTAAGTGGGATTGTTTCCTTAATTTCTCTTTCTGATCTTTCATTGTTAGTGTTTCAGATTGCAAGAGATTTCTATGTATGTTTGTATCTTGCTACTTTATGAAATTCATTGTTTAGCTTAGGCTTCCCAAGTGGTGATGGGGGTTAGATCACTGGGTCAGAAAGAACACCTGAGTAGGAAATGGCAACCTGCTCCAATATTCTTGCCTGGAAAATTCCATGGACAGAGGAGAATGGTGGAATACAGTCCATGGGGTCACAAAAAGTCAGACATGACTGAGAACACACATACACACAGTTTTCCGGTGACATCTTTAGGAATTTTTATGTACAGTATTAATATAATGTCATCTGGACACAGAGTTTTACTTCTTTCCCAACCTGGATTCCTTGAATTCCTTTCCCCCACTCCCAACCCATCTGATTGATGTCGCTAGGAATTCTAGAACTGCGTTGAATAATAGTGGCAAGAGTGGACAACATTTTCTTGTTTCTGATCTTAAAAGAAATGCTTGTAGTTTTTCACCATTGAGAATAATGTTTGCTGTGGGTTTATAAAGAAAGCTGAGCACAGAATTGATGCTTTTGAACTGTGGTGTTGGAGAAGACTCTTGAGAGTCCCTTGGACTGCATGGAGAGCCAACCAATCCATCCTTAAGGAGATCAGTCCTGGATGTTCTTTGGAAGGACTGATGTTGAAGCTGAAACTCCAATACTTTGGCCACCTGATGCGGAGAGCTGACTCATTGGAAAAGACCCTGATGCTGGGAAAGATTGAAGGCAGGAGGAGGAGGGGATGACAGAAGATGAGATGGTTGGATGGCATCACCGACTCAATGGGCATGGGTGTGGGTGGACTCCAGGAGTTGTTGATGGACAGGGAGGCCTGGCGTGCTGTGGTTCATGGGGTCGCAAAGAGTCAGACATGACTGAGCGACTGAACTGAACTGAACTGTCATATATTGCCTTTATTGTATTGAGTTTGGTTCCCTCTGCTCACTTTCTGGAATTTTTATCATAAATGGATATTGAATTTTATTGAAAGGTTTTTCTCTCTGAGTAATATTTTATTATATAGATATATCACAGTTTCTGTATTCATGCACCTATTAAAGGACTTCTTGGTTGCTTCTAGTTTTGACAATTGTTAATATAGCTGCTGTGACCATGCACATGAAAGTTTTTCTGTGGATATAGTATAGTATAGTGATAGTGAAAGTTGCTCAGTTGTGTCCGACTCTTTGTGACCCCATGGACTGACTATATAGGCCATAGAATTCTCTAGACCACAATACTGGAGTGGGTAGCCTTTCCCTTCTCCAGAGGATCTTCCCAACCCAGGGATCGAACCCAGGTCTCCTGCATTGTGGCAGATTCTTTATCATCTGAGCCACCAGGGATATAGATTTTCAAATAAATTGGGTAAAAACCTGGGAGTATGAGTGCAATATCAAATGGTAAGAGTATGATTAGCTTTGTAAGGAACTGCCAAATCACCTTCCAAAGTGATTAACCAATTTGTATTCCAACCAGCAATGAATGAGAGTTCTGTTACTTTGCCCTCTAAATCAACAATTGGTATTATTAGTTATTTTTATTTTCTAGATTCTAGATGGTGATGGACAGGGAGGCCTGGCGTGCTGTGATTCATGGGGTTGCAAAGAGTCAGACACGACTGAGCGACTGAACTGAACTGAACTGAGATTTTCTAATACCATTTTTTTAAATACCACTTTGATTTGCATTTCCTATTGAAAAATAATGTTGAGCATGTTTTCATGTGCTTGTTTTTCCTTCTCATATATTGAGTTGTCTGTTCAGATCTTTTGTCAGTTTTTAAATTGGATTGTTTATATTCTTATTATTGAATTTTAAAATTCTATGAAGGTTTTAGAAACCATTGCATAATAATATATTTGTTTTGTGAATATCTTCAGGTCTGTAGGTTGATTTAGTTCTTTTAATAGTATCTTTAGCAAGTATTTGATCTTAATAAAAATCAACTTTTTCTTTCATGGATAAAGCTTTGGTATTATATTTAAATCTGAGTTTACATAAAATTTGCCCTGTTTTTTTTTAATTTTTATTTTTTTCAGTTTTGGTGGTATGGTGGTGAGCATAGCTGCCTTCTCCTATGTTTTCTTTCAGAAAATTTATAGTTTTTTATTTTACATTTACACCTGTAATCCATTTTGAGTCAGTTTTTGTGAAAGATGTAAGATCTTTTCTGGGTTTATTTTTTTGACATAAAAATGCATATATGGATGCCCAACTGTTCTGCACTATTTGTTCAAAAACCATCCTTCAATGAATTTCATTGGCTTCTTTGTCATAGATCAATTGTCTATGTTTAAAATAATCTATTTCTGTGTTCTCAATTTTGTTCCATTAGAATAAAAGACTATTTTTTTCACCAAGACTGCTGTGTTGCATATTGTAGTTTTATAATAAATATTATGTATTAATAATAATAATCATGTATTCTGTGTCCCCCAACTTTCTTCTTCAGTATTGTATTGTGTGTCATAGGAATTTTGCCTTTCCATATAAACTTTAGAGTTTGTTGATACCTATAAAGTGCTTAGTAGTATGGTGGTTTAGTCACTAAGTCACATCCAACTCTGTGGCCCCATGGACTGTAGCCCACCAACCTTCTTTCTCCATGGGATTTTCCAGGCAAGAATACTGAAATGGGTTGCAATTTCCTTCTCCAGGGGATCTTCTCCTCTCAGGGAATGAACCTACGTCTCCTGCATTGAAGGTGGACTCTTTACCAACTGAACCACCAGAGTGCTTACTATGATTTTAAATATGATTATGATGAATCTATAGATTAATAAGGAAAGAATTGACAGAACAAGAATGTTTAGTTTTACAATCCATGCACATAGAATACCCATTCGTATGTTTAGATATACTTTTATTTCTTTAGTCAGAATTGTAAAGGTTCGCACATAAAGGTTTTATAAATATTTTGTTGCATTTATACTTAAGAATTTCCTTTGCTGATGCTATGTTAAATGGTGTTTATAAAACAGTAATATCAGTTGCTTATTGATGGTATCTAGAAGGGTAATTGATTTATGGGATTCATTCCGATAGTCTATTTCTGTACTTCAAGATTTTTTTTTCCATAAACAGTCATGTCACATGTAATACAACTTTATCTATAAAATTTTGCATCTTTTTCTTGTCATATTGCATTGGCTAGAACTTTCAGTGTGACATTGACTGGAAGTAGTAAAAGAGGACACCTGTATGTTGCTCTTCATCTTAGAGATAAAATGTACTATGAGATGTAGGCTTTTTGTAGCTGTTTATTTTACACTGAGAAAGGTATTCTGTATAGGTGTATGTTTTTCTTGTGGTTTTAATTCAAAATGGATTTTTTTTCAAATTCTTTTTCTGTATCAACTGATATGATCATATGGTTTATCTTCTTTATACTATTGATAGAGTAGATTATATTGTTTTTTGAAATATTGAACCAGCCTTGCAAATTTGGAGTATATCATACTTTTTCATGGTGTATAATTCTTTTTATACATTGTTGGATTTGATTTCATAATATTTTACACATAGATTTTTACATCCATGTTCATAAACAGTGTAGTCTCTGATGCTTCTTTGCTTTTGTACAGAAGGTGATTCTGGACTCATTAAATGAGACAGAAAGAGTTCTTTCTTTTTCTATTTCCTAAAAGATATTGTGAAGATTTGAAATCGTTTCTTCCTTCTGTGTTTATAATAATTCACTAATGAGGCCATCTGGGCCTGGAACTCTCTCTTTTAGGACATTGTTAGTCATTGACTCACTTTTTAAATATACACTTATTCATAGTATATATTTCTCATTGTGAAAGTTTTCATCTATTAATTTTGAAATATAAATGACATACAGCATTCTATAAGCTTAAGGTGTACGGCATGATTTGACATGTATACATCATGAAATATAACATCCAGTGTTTTATACACATACACAAATAAATAGAGAGTATTTTCTTTGTGATGAGTTCTCAAGATTTTCTCTCAATTATTTTCATATATAACGTACAGCAGTGTTAATATTTATCATGCCATGCATTTCATCTCTAGTACTTCTTTATAAGTAGAAGTTATAGAAATATATATAACTTAGAACTATAATTTTATCTTATAACTATACCTTCTGTCTGCCTTCATCCAGCTAGTCTTCCCTCCAGCCCCTGATTCTAGTAACTACAAATGTGATCTCTTTACCTATAAATCTGATTTTGAAGTGTAATTGACCTCAAACAGTGTTAGTCCCTGATATATAACATACTGTTTTAATATTTCTATATATTTCAGAATTACCACTGTGATAAGTCTAGATATGATCTGTCACCACAGAAAAACATTACATACTTATTGATATTTCTCATACTGTATCTTTCATATCTGTGACTCATTCTGCAACAGGAAATTTGTCCATCTTAATCTTCACTTACATCTTTTCTTATTCCCTCCACCTCTCCTCTGGCAATCATGTGTTTTTTCTTGGTATCTATAATGGTCTCTGATTATTTTTATTTTCTTTTTTATAACCCACAGGAAAATGAAATGATAAAGACTTTGACTTTTTCTGTCTGACTTATTATAACCTATAGGCCCATCCGTGTTGTTACACATGGTAAACTTTCCCTTTTTGTGGCTGAGTGATACTATACTGTGTACGTGTGTGTACACACTGCATCTTTATCCATTCATTTGGTGACGGCAAGGTGCTTCTGTCTTGGCTATTGTAAATAATGCTGTATTTAATATAGTGCATATATCTTTCTGAATTAGTATCATAATTTTCTTTGGATAAATGTGTAGTAGTGGAATTGTAGGATCACATGGTAGTTCTATTTTTCATTTTTAAGGAATTGCTATACTGTTTTAATAGTGGCCCTACCAATATATGTCCCCGTCAGTTTTTCTTTACATCCTCACCAATTCATATTATTTGTTGTCTTTTGATGATAGCCATGCTGATGTATGTGAGATGACATCTCATTCTGGATTTTATTTGCATTACTCTGATTAGTGATGTTGAACATTCTTTATGTTCCTGCTGATCATTTATATGTCTTCTTCAGAAAATGTCCATTCAGGTCCTCAGCCCATTTTTTTAATGATTAGTTTTTTTTTTTTTTTTTT
>SJYQ01105022.1:173919-210348 GCA_006410935.1 Redunca redunca | reverse complement strand
CCTTTTAAACTATTTTTAGAGTAAGCCAAAAGATGAATAAAGTATTACATTCATTGTCAAATATTAAATAAGTAAATAAAAGTAACTATATATTTTAATTCATATGTAAACATGGTTTTTGATAACATACAATGCAAAACAGAAGAATAAGATGACATTAAATAATATTGAAAATTAGGGGAAAAGGATAATATTTGAGGTAAAGAGTGGATTGTAAAATAAACTGAGTCCTATTTGGATAAATTGAGCTTAAAATGTTTTACTGGAATCTATGAGATTAATGGGAAAATATTTAACAAGCTTTTATAAATTTGCATCTGAGTTCAGGAATGGACCAAAGGCTAGAGGCATAGATTTTGGCATCAGCTACCTATAAGTAAAATCTGAATTCTTGAGATTAAAAGAACTTGCAAATGAACAGATGCCCATTTTCAAAAGTTGGGAAGAGGTAAGTAGAGGACATATGTTAAGGTTGAAAAGGTATATCTAATATTTAAGAGAAACAATAGAAACCAATCTCATAGAAATGAAAAGAAAATATTTCAGGAAGGATGAAATTTCTCTTAGTGTGGAAAGCAGATTGAAAATTAAAATTTTTAAAATGACCATGAAATTTCAACAAATGAATTTTTTTAGAGGAGAAATTTTAGAAATTGAAACTAACAAATGTACTGAAAGACAGTAAATTTCATTATGAGCAGAGTAAAACTGACAAAAAAAGAAATGACCTTTCAAATAAAAACCACAGAAAAATCCAAAAGTTGAGTGATATCCTCTAGAAATCATTGAGGGAAGAAAAGAGGAATCAACAGAAATTTAGGTGAAAGAATTGACCAAGAATAAGAAATAGTATGACATAANAACGTGATCAGCATGTATTTTTGTGTCTATTGTGAACACACCAAAAAATTACCCTCTTCCTCTAGTAAAAATATTAGCTAACTTTTGGAAAGATAATTGTCTTTGGATAAGCATTTACTAAATGTTAGATATTTTATTATAGACAATTTCCTGGAAGCATTACATGTATTATTTCAGTTAATCATCACAAAACTCATAGAGAGATAATTTTAATGTAATTCTTATTTCATGGTTGAAAAAAAGGAAGCTCAAACAGCTTCAGTTCAGTTCAGTCACTCAATCGTGTCTGACTCTTTGTGACCCCAAGAACTGCAGCACACCAGGCCTCCCTGTCCATCACCAACTCCCAGAGTTCACCCAAACCCATGCCCATCGAGTCAGTGACACAATCCAACCATCTCATCCTCTGTCGACCCCTTCTCCTCCTGCCCTCAATCTTTCCCAGCATCAGGGTATTTTCAAATGAGTCAGCTCTTCACATCAGGTGGCCAAAGTATTGGAGTATCGACTTCAAAATCAGTCCTTCTAATGAACACCCAGGACTGATTTCTTTTAGGATGCACTGGTTGGATCTCCTTGAAAACCAAGTCAAGAGTCTTCTCCAACACCATAATTCAAATCCATCAATTCTTCTGTGCTCAGCTTTCTTTATAGTCCAACTTTCACATCCATACATGACCACTGGAAAAACCATAGCCTTGACTAGACGGACCTTTGTTGGCAAAGTAATGTCTCTGCTTTATAACATGCTGTCTATGTTGGTCAAAACTTTCCTGACAAGGAGTAAGCATCTTTTAATTTCATGGCTGCAATCACCATCTGGACTAATTTTGGAGCCCCCCAAAATAAAGTCAGCCACAGTTTCCACTGTTTCCCTATCTATTTCCAATGAAGTGATGGGACCAGATGCCATGATCTTCATTTTCTGAATGTTGAACTTTAAGCCAACTTTTTCACTCTCCTCTTTCACGTTCATCAAGAGGCTCTTTAGTTCCTCTTCACTTTCTGTCATAAGGGTGGTGTCATCTGCATATCTGATGTTATTGATATTTCTCCAGGCAACCTTGATTCCAGCTTGTGCTTCCTCCAGCCCAAGGTTTCTCATGATGCAGTCTGCATATAAGTTAAATAAGCAGGGTGACAATATACAGCCTTGATGTACTCCTTTTCCTATTTGGAACCAGTCTGTTGTTTCATGTCCAGTTCTAATTGTTGCTTCCTGGCCTGCATACAGATTTCTTTTTTTTCTTTTCTTTTTTTTTCTTTTAACTTTAGTTTACTTTACAGTACTGTATTGGTTTTGCCAAACATTGACATGAATTCACCACGAGTGTACATGCGTTCCCAAACATGAATCCCCCCCCAACCTCCCACCCCATAACATCTCTCTGGGTCCTCTCCATGCACCAGCCCCAAGCATCCTGCATCAGACATAGACTGGCGATTCGTTTTATACATGAAAGTATACATGTTTCAATGCCATTCTCCCATCTCATCCCACCCTCTCCCTCTCCCTCTCCCCCAGAGTCCAAAAGTTCACTATATAGATCTGAGTCTCTTTTGTTGTCTGGCATAGAGGGTCATCATCACCATCTTTCTAAATTCCATATATATGCGTTAGTATCCTGTATTGGTGTTTTTCTTTCTGGCTTACTTCACTCTGTATAATCAGCTCCAGCTCCATCCATCTCCTTAGAACTGATTCAAATGTATTCTTTTTAATGGCTGAGTAATACTCCATTGTGTATATGTACCACTGCTTTCTTATCCATTCATCTGCTGATGGACATCTAGGTTGTTTCCATGTTCTGGCTATTATAAACAGTGCTGCGATGAACATTGGGGGTACATGTGTCTCTTTCCATTCTGGTTTCCTCGGTGTGTATGTCCAGCAGTGGGATTGCTGGCTCATAAGGCAGTTCTATTTGCAATTTTTTAAGGAATCTCCACACTGTTCTCCATAGTGCTGTACTAGTTTGCATTCCCACCAACAATGTAAAAGGGTTCCCTTTTCTCCACACCCTCTGCAGCATTTATTGCTTGCAGACTTTTGGATCACAGCTATTCTGACTGGAGTGAAGTGGTACGTCATTGTGGTTTTGATTTGCATTTCTCTAATAATGAGTGATGTTGAGCATCTTTTCATGTGTTTGTTAGCCATCCGTAAGTCTTCTTTGGAGAAATGTCTATTTAGTTCTTTGGCCCATTTTTGGATTGGGTCATTTATTTTTCTGGAATTGAGCTGCATAAGTTGCTTGTATATTTTTGAGATTAGTTGTTTGTCAGTTGCTTCATTTGCTATTATTTTCTCCCATTCAGAAGGCTGTCTTTTCACTTTGCTTATATTTTCCTTTGTTGTGCAGAAGCTTTTAATTTTGATTAGATCCCATTTATTTATTTTTGCTTTAATTTCCAGAATTCTGGGGGGTGGATCATAGAGGATCCTGCTGTGATTTATGTCAGAGAGTGTTTTGCCTATGTTCTCCTCGAGGAGTTTTATAGTTTCTGGTCTTACATTTAGATCTTTAATCCATTTTGAGTTTACTTTTGTGTGTGGTGTTAGAAAGTGATCTAGTTTCATTCTTTTACAAGTTGTTGACCAATTTTCCCAGCACCACTTGTTAAAGAGATTGTCTTTACTCCATTGTATATTTTTGCCTCCTTTATCAAAGATAAGGTGTCCATAGGTGTGTGGGTTTATCTCTGGGCTTTCTATTTTGTTCCATTGATCTATATTTCTGTCTTTGTGCCAGTACCATACTGTCTTGATGACTGTGGCTTTGTAGTAGAGCTTGAAGTCAGGCAAGTTGATTCCTCCAGCTCCATTCTTCTTTCTCAAGATTGCTTTGGCTATTCGAGGTTTTTTGTATTTCCATATAAATCTTGAAATTATTTGTTCTAGTTCTGTGAAAAATACCGCTGGTAGTTTGATAGGAATTGCATTGAACTTGTAGATTGCTTTGGGTAGTATATTCATTTTCACAATATTAATTCTTCCGATCCATGAACATGGAATATTTCTCCATCTATTAGTGTCCTCTTTGATTTCTTTCATCAGTGTTTTATAGTTTTCTATATATAGGTCTTTAGTTTCTTTAGGTAGATATATTCCTAGGTATTTTATTCTTTTCGTTGCAATGGTGAATGGAATTGTTTCCTTAATTTCTTTTTCTTCTTTCTCATTATTAGTGTAAAGGAATGCAAGGGATTTCTGTGTGTTGATTTTATATCCTGCAACTTGACTATATTCGTTGATTAGCTCTAGTAATTTTCTGGTGGAGTCTTTAGGGTTCTCTATGTAGAGGATCATGTCATCTGCAAACAGTGAGAGTTTTACTTCTTCTTTTCCAATGTGGATTCCTTTTATTTCTTTTTCTGCTCTGATTGCTGTGGCCAGAACTTCCAGAACTATGTTGAATAGTAGCGGTGAGAGTGGGCACCCTTGTCTTGTTCCTGACTTTAGGGGAAATGCTTTCAATTTTTCACCATTGAGGATAATGTTTGCTGTGGGTTTTTCATATATAGCTTTTATTATGTTGAGGTATGTTCCTTCTATTCCTGCTTTCTGGAGTGTTTTTATCATAAATGGATGTTGAATTTTGTCAAAGGCCTTCTCTGCATCTATTGAGATAATCATATGGCTTTTATTTTTCAATTTGTTAATGTGGTGAATCACATTGATTGATTTGCGGATATTGAAGAATCCTTGCATCCCTGGGATAAAGCCCACTTGATCATGGTGTATGATCTTTTTAATGTGCTGTTGGATTCTGATTGCTAGAATTTTGTTGAGGATTTTTGCATCTATGTTCATCAGTGATATTGGCCTGTAGTTTTCTTTTTTTGTAGCATCTTTGTCAGGTTTTGGTATTAGGGTGATGGTGGCCTCATAGAACGAGTTTGGAAGTTTACCTTCTTCTGCAATTTTCTGGAAGAGTTTGAGTAGGATAGGTGTTAGCTCTTCTCTAAATTTTTGGTAGAATTCAGCTGTGAATCCGTCTGGACCTGGGCTTTTGTTTGCTGGAAGATTTCTGATTACAGTTTCAATTTCCGTGCTTGTGATGGGTCTGTTAAGGTTTTCTATTTCTTCCTGGTTTAGTTTTGGAAAGTTGTATTTTTCTAAAAATTTGTCCATTTCTTCCACGTTGTCCATTTTATTGGCATATAATTGCTGATAGTAGTCTCTTATGATCCTTTGTATTTCTGAGTTGTCTGTTGTGATCTCTCCATTTTCATTTCTAATTTTATTGATTTGATTTTTCTCTCTTTGTTTCTTAATAAGTCTGGCTAATGGTTTGTCAATTTTATTTATCCTTTCAAAGAACCAGCTTTTAGTTTTGTTGATTTTTGCTATGGTCTCTTTTGTTTCTTTAGCATTTATTTCTGCCCTAATTTTTATGATTTCTTTCCTTCTACTTACTCTGGGGTTCTCCATTTCTTCCTTTTCTAGTTGCTTTAGGTGTAGAGTTAGGTTATTTATTTGACTTTTTTCTTGTTTCTTGAGGTGTGCCTGTATTGCTATGAACTTTCCTCTTAGCACTGCTTTGATAGTGTCCCACAGGTTTTGGGTTGTTGTGTTTTCATTTTCATTCATTTCTATGCATAATTTGATTTCTTTTTTGATTTGTTCTGTGATTTGTTGGTTATTCAGAAGTGTGTTGTTCAGCCTCCATATGTTGGAATTTTTAATAGTTTTTCTCCTGTAATTGAGATCTAATCTTAATGCATTATGGTCAGAAAAGATGCTTGGAATGATTTCGATTTTTTTGAATTTATCAAGGTTGGATTTATGGCCCAGGATGTGATCTATCCTGGAGAAGGTTCCGTGAGCACTTGAGAAGAAGGTGAAATTCATTGTTTTGGGGTGAAATGTCCTATAGATATCAATTAGGTCTAACTGGTCTATTGTATCATTTAAAGTTTGCGTTTCTTTGTTAATTTTCTGTTTAGTTGATCTGTCCATAGGTGTGAGTGGGGTATTAAAGTCTCCCACTATTATTGTGTTATTGTTGATTTCTGCTTTCATACTTGTTAGCATTTGTCTTACATATTGCGGTGCTCCTATGTTGGGTGCATATATATTTATAATTGTTATATCTTCTTCTTGGATTGATCCTTTGATCATTATGTAGTGGCCTTCTTTGTCTCTTTTCACAGCCTTTGTTTTAAAGTCTATTTTATCAGATATGAGTATTGCCACTCCTGCTTTCTTTTGGTCTCTATTTGCATGGAATATCTTTTTCCAGCCCTTTACTTTCAGTCTGTATGTGTCCCTTGTTTTGAGGTGGGTCTCTTGCAAGCAGCATATAGAGGGGTCTTGTTTTTGTATCCATTCAACCAATCTTTGCCTTTTAGTTGGGGCATTCAACCCATTTACATTTAAGGTAATTATTGATAAGTATGATCCCGTTACCATTTACTTTATTGTTTTGGGTTCGGGTTTATACATCCGTTTTGTGTTTCCTGTCTAGAGAATATCTTTTAGCATTTGTTGGAGAGTTGGTTTGGTAGTGCTGAATTCTCTCAACTTTTGCTTGTCTGTAAAGCTTTTGATTTCTCCTTCGTATTTGAATGAGATCCTTGCTGGGTACAGTAATCTGGGCTGTAGATTATTTTCTTTCATCACTTTAAGTATGTCTTGCCATTCCCTCCTGGCCTGAAGAGTTTCTATTGAAAGGTCAGCTGTTATCCTTATGGGAATCCCCTTGTGAGTTATTTGTTGTTTTTCCCTTGCTGCTTTTAGTATTTGTTCTTTGTGTTTGATCTTTGTTAATTTGATTAGTATGTGTCTTGGGGTGTTTCGCCTTGGGTTTATCCTATTTGGAACCCTCTGGGTTTCTTGGACTTGGGTGATTATTTCCTTCCCCATTTTAGGGAAGTTTTCAACTATTATCTCCTCAAGGATTTTCTCATGGTCTTTCTTTTTGTCCTCTTCTTCTGGGACTCCTATAATTCGAATGTTGGAGCGTTTCATATTGTCCTGTAGGTCTCTGAGATTGTCCTCATTTCTTTTAATTCGTTTTTCTTTTTTCCTTTCTGATTCATTTATTTCTACCATTCTATCTTCTATTTCACTGATCCTATCTTCTGCCTCTGTTATTCTACTATTTGTTGCTTCCAGAGTGTTTCTGATCTCATTTATTGCATTATTCATTATATATTGACTCTTTTTTATTTCTTCTAGGTCCTTATTAAACCTTTCTTGCATCTTCTCAATCCTTGTCTCCAGGCTACTTATCTGTGCTTCCATTTTGATTTCCAGATTTTGGATCATTTTCACTATCAATATTCGGAATTCTTTCTCAGGTAGATTCCCTATCTCTTCCTCTTTTGTTTGGTTTGATGGGCTGTTCTTCTGTTCCTTTACCTGCTGAGTATTCCTCTGTCTCTTCATCTTGGTTATATTGCTGCGTTTGGGGTGGCCTTTCTATATTCTGGGAATTTGTGGAGTTCTCTTTATTGTGGAGCTTCCTCACTGTGGGTAGGGTTGTATCAGTGGCTTGTCAAGATTTCCTGGTTAGGGAGGCTTGTGTTGGGGTTCTGGTGGGTGGAACTGGGTTTCTTCTCTCTGGAGTGCACTGGAGAGACCAGTAATGGGTTATGAGATGTCAATGGTTTTGGAGTAGTTTTGAGCTGCCTGTTTATAGAAGCTCAGGGGTGTGTTCCTGTGTTGCTGGAGAATTTGCGTGGTATGTCTTGCTCTGAAGCTTGTTTGCCCTTGGGCAGGGCTTGGTTTTAGAGTAGGTATGGAGGCGTTTGATGAGCTCCTATTGGTTAATGTTCCCTGGATTCAGGAGTTCTCTGATGTTCTCAGGCTTTGGACTTAAACCTCCTGCTTCTGGTTTGCAGTTTTATTTTTACAGTAGCCTCTAGACTTCTCCGTCTATACAGCACTGTTTTTGAAGGCAATGATCTGATTTTCTGGGTGCTTGATGTCCTCTGCCAGCATTCAGAAGTTGTTTTGTGGAGTTTGCTCAGCGTTGAAATGTGTTTTTGAGGAATTTGTGAGGGAGAAAGTGATCTCCCCGTCCTATTCCTCCGCCATCTTCTCCCTTACCTCCATGAGCTACTTATTATCTACAGATTTCTCTACTTCTATTGGTTATCAATTTTTAATATAGCACTATGTACATGTCAATACCAAAATACCTATCCATCCCTTTCCCCCACTCTGCCTCTCTGGTAACTAAAAGTTATTTCTCTCAGTCTGTGTGTCTCTTTCTGTTTTGCTAAATAAGTTCATTTGTAGCAGTTTTTTTAGGTATGCACATAAGCCATGTCATATGATATTTGTCTTGTCTGACATACTTCACTTAGTGTAATCTCTAGGTATAGCCATATTGTTGCATATGGCATCATTTCATTTATTATAATGGCTGAGTAATGTTCCATTACATACCACAGCTTCTGTATCCATTCATCTGTCTATAGACATTTAGGCTGCTTCCATATCTTGGCTATTGTAAACAGTGCTGCAGTGGACAATGGGGTGAATGTATCCTTTTGAACCATGATTTTCTCCAAATGTATGCCCAGTGCTGGATTACATGGTAGTTCTATTTTTAGTTTGTTAAGGAGTCCCCATAGTGATCTCCATAGTCGCTGTACCAGTTTACATTCCCATCAACAATGTAAGAGAGTTCCTTTTCTGTACACCCTGTCCAGTATTTAGTGTTTGTATGTTTTTTTTGGTGATGACCATTCTGACTTGTGTGAAGTCATACCTCATTGCAGTTTTGACTTGCATATCTCTAACAATTAGTGATGCTGAGCATCTTTTCATGTGTTTTTGGCCATCTGTATTTCTTTGGACAAATGTTTACTGAAGGCTAGAGATCTCTTCAAGAAAATTAGAGATACAAAAGGAATATTTCATGCAAAGATGCGCTCAATAAAGGAAAGAAATGGTATGGACTTAACAGAAGAGAAGATATTAAGAAATGGTGGGAATGAATATACACTCGTAGTGAATTCATGTCAATGTTTGGCAAAACCAATACAGTATTGTAAAGTAAACTAAAGTTAAAATAAAAATTTAAAAAAAAAAAAGAAAAAGAAATGGTGGCAAGAATACACAGAAGATCTGTTAAAAAAAAAAAAAAAAAAAAAACGACGAACCAGAAAATCACAATGGTGTGATCACTCACCTAGAACCAGACACCCTGGAATGTGCAGTCAGGTAGGCCTTAGGAAGAATCACTATGACCAAAGCTAGTGGAGATCTTAGAATTCCAGTTGAGCTATTTCAAATTCTAAAAGATGATGCTGTGAAGGTGCTACACTCAATATGCTGGCAAATTTGAAAAACTCAGCAGTGGCCAAAGGACTGGAAAAGATCAGTTTTCATTACAATCCCAAAGAAAAGCAGTGTCAAAGAATGCTCAAATTACTGCACAATTGCACTCTCTCACATGCTAGTAAAGAAATGCTCAAAATTCTCCAAGCCAGGCTTCAGCAATACATGAACCATGAACTTCAAGATGTCGAAGCTGCATTTAGAAAAGGCAGAGGAACCAGAAATCAAATTGCCAACATCCTTTGGATCATCAAAAAAGCAAGAGAATTCCAGAAAAACATCTATTTCTAACTTATTAACTATGCCAAAGCCTTTGACTGTGTGGATCACAATAAATTGAAGAAAATTATGCAAGAGATGGGAATACCAGATCAACTGACCTGCCTCTTGAGAAATCTGTATGCAGGTCAGGAAGCAACAGTTAGAACTGGATATGGAATGACAGACTGGTTCCAAATAGGAAAAGGAGTACATCAAGGCTGGATATTGTCACACTGCTTATTTAATTTATATGTAGAATGCATCATGAGAAACACTGGGCTAGAAGAAGAACAAGTTGGAATCAAGATTGCTGGGAGAAATATCAATAACCTCAGATATGCAGATGACACCACCCTTATGGCAGAGAGTGAAAAAGAACTAAAGAGCCTCTTGATGAATGTGAAAGAGGAGAGTAGAAAAGTGGGCTTAAAGCTCAACATTCAGAAAACTAAGATCATGGCATCGGTCCCATCACTTCATGACAAATAGATGGGGAAACAGTGAAAACAGTGGCTGACTTTATTTTGGGGGCCTCAAAAATCACTGCAGATGGTGATTGCAGCCATGAAATTAAAAGATGCTTACTCCTTGTCAGGTAAGTTTTGACCAACCTAGACAGCATATTAAAAAGCAGAGACATTACTCTGCCAACAAAGGTCTGTCTCATCAAGGATATGGTTTATCCAGTAGTTGTCTGGATGTGAAAGTTGGACTATAAAGAAAGCTGAGCGCAGAAGAATTGATGTTTTTGAACTGTGGTGTTGGAGAAGACTCTTGAGAGTCACTTAGACTGCAAGGAGATCCAACCAGCCCACCCTAAAGGAGATCAGTCCTGAGTGTTCATTGGAAGGACTGATGTTGAATCTGAAACTCTATTACATTCTTTGGGCACTGATGTGAAGAGCTGACTTATTTGAAAAGACCCTGATTCTGGGAAAGATTGAAGGTGAGAAGAGAAAGGAACAGAGGATGAGATAGTTGGATGCCTTCACTGACTCAATGGACATATATTTGAGTAAGCTCTGGGAGTTGGTAATGAACAGGAGGCCTGGCATGCTGCAGTCGATGGAGTCGCAAAGATCTGAGCGACTGAACTGAACTGATCTGAAGTCCTTTGTGCCCATATATATATATATGTGTGTGTGTGTGTGTGTGTGTGTGTATAAAATACACATAATATTTTAGGAGCCTCATGAGCTGTTTGTAAATTTTGGAGATCAGTCCCTTGTCAGTCCCATTTTATGGGTTGTCTTTTGTTTCCTTGCTGTGCAAAAGCTTTTGAATTTAATTAACTTCCATTTGTTTATTTGTATTTTCATTATTCTAGGAGGTGAATCAATAAAGATCTTCCTGTGATTTATGTCAGAGTGTTCTGCCTATGGTTTTCTATAAGAGTTTTATGGTGTCCAGCCTTACATTTATGGCTGATTCATTTTGAGTTTATTTTTGTGTATGGTGTTACAGAATGTTCTAATTTATTTCTTTGACATGTAACTCCAGTTTTCCAAGCATCATTTATTGAAGAGACTGACTTCTCCATTGTATAGTCTTCCTTCCTTTTCATAGATTAATTGGCCATAGGTGTGTGGGTTTATTTCTGAGCTTTCTATCCTGTTCTCATTGATGTATGTTTCTGTTTCTGCATCAACACCATACCATTTTTATGATCGTAGCTTTGCAGTATGGTCCAAAGTCAAGGAGCCTGCTTCGACCATCTGTTTTTCTTTCTCAGCTCTGTTTTTGCTATTCGGAGTCTTTTGTGTTTCCATTTAAAGTTTTAAAATTTTTGTTATTGTTCTGAAAAAATATACCATTAGTAACTTGATAGTGATTGCATTGAATCTGTAGATTCAGTTCAGTTCAGTCGCTCAGTCGTGTCTGACTCTTTGCGAGCCCATGAATCGAAGCACACCAGGCCTCCCTGTCCATCACCAACTCCTGGAGTTCACTTAGACTCATGTCCATAGAGTCAGGGATGCCATCCAGCCATCTCATCCTCTGTCATCCCTTTCTCCTCCTGCCACCAATCCCTCCCAGCCTCAGAGTCTTTTCCAATGAGTCAACTCTTCTCATGAGGTGGCCAAAGTATTAGAGTTTCAGCTTTAGTATCATTCCTTCCAAAGAAATCCCAGGGCTGATCTCCTTCAGAATGGACTAGTTGGATCTCCTTGCAGTCCAACGGACTCTCAGGAGTCTTCTCCAACACCACAGTTCAAAAGCATCAATTTTTCGGTGCTCAGCCTTCTTCAACCCAACTCTCACATCCATACATGACCACAGGAAAAAGCTTTATTGTTTTTTCCTTTCAGATTGCTGTCATTGGTGACTTTGTATCAGCAGTGAGCCATAGCCTCCCCCTGTCTCTACAGAAAGACCCTCCAATGCTAGCAAGTAATTCTGGCCCAGTCTCTTATGAGGTCACCTTTTTTTCTCGGGGACCTGTTGTTCATGAGACCCTGTGTGTGCCCTTCAAAAGTAGAGTTTCTGTTTCCTCTAGTCCTATGAAATTCTTGAGATCAAGCCCCACTGTCCTTCAAAGACAGATTCTGTGGGTGAGCCTCCTCCCATTGCCACTGCCCCTCAGACTGGGCAGCCTGATGTGGTGCTCAGAAAGTTGACTCATGTGAAAGAACTACTGTGGTAAAATTATTTTTCCAGTTTGTGAGTTACCCACTGGTGTATATGGGATTTGATTTTATCATGATTGAGCCCTTCCTACCATTTCATTGTGATTTCTTCTCTACCTTTGGATATAAGGTATCTTTTTCAGTAGGTTCCAGTGTTTCTTGGCCAATGGTTGTTCAACACTTAGTTGTGATTTTGATGTTTCTTTTTAGAAAACCGCGTTGTTCTACTTTGTCATCTTATCTCCTCCCTGCTTTTTATTCTTTATACCTTACTTCTGAGTACATTTAGTTCATTATAATAGAATTATTTTTTGATCCTCTACTAGTAGCAGGCACTGTTTTTAAGTGCCTGTGATACACTATTAAGAAGGTAGGCAGGATCTGTGTGCTTTTGGAGTCTCCATTCTCTGGAAATGATAACCCAATGAGTATAGGAGACAGTGAGAAAGAGCAGAGCCAAGTCAGAGGAAATGCTACTGAGATTTTTTAAAAAGTCACAGAACTTTGGAGTTTTTTAGTCTAATCCTTATTTTGTAAATGGAAGAAAAAAAATGGAGTGGCTTGAACTTACCCTAGGCAACAAAACAGCTAGCCTGGAAGCACACCTCTATTGCTCCAAGTTTGCTTTTCTTTAACTTCTATTTGAACTTCTTATAAATGTTTTCTAAACTTTGACTGTTATTCAAAGATCACACTGTTTAACATAAAGTGAAAAAAAAAATTTCATATGGATAAAAATGCTGTAATAAATACAGCTTGTAATTCTCTCTAATATTTCACTTTGCTGTTAGCATTTACCCATTTTGTTACTTATTCTGATACTGTTTTTCTCTGGTGTTTTTAAAGTTTGTGTATGTGATTTACCTAGATCAACAATAGCATTGATTGTTAAGAGTTCAGTTTTCCAGAGGACAGGAGTCATATAGAGTAACGAATTTAATGCTATTATTTCATTTAGATCCAAATTTTAAAAGGTAAATAATACACTTTGAATATTTAAAAGAAATGACCTATAGATTCAACATTGTGTTCTGTTCCTGTTACTAACTGAGAAATCTTAAATGATTAATTTAATCATTCAATTGCCTTATCTCTATAAGAAGAGTAATAAAATAATAGTAATAGTAATTATCACAATACTAATAATTTGCTATATGTACTTTTGTAGATTTTGGTGTAAGAAAACAAGAAATGCATATTAAAAATTTATGGAATCAAAAATATATTTAAATGATAAGACAGAAGAATGAAAGATAGTCACAAGGGGCAGAAAATGTGAAGTATAAATAAGGTGTTTTCTGTTCAAATTACATGGGAGCTATGCATTCACAATTTTGCCTTAATGTCAAAGGCAAAGAAAATCACAGATTTTTAGAAATCAAAGAATCTCTGGTTATTTTTGTCATCTTCCTTCTTTTATAATTCAAAGAGCTTTGAGAAATAAGGCCACCAGCCAAGGTGTCATGAAATTAGAATTAAAACTGGTATTCTGATTGTCTGTGTCTGTATATAATATATATTAAATTTGCAATGCACCCTACTGTCTCACAGAGACAAACAACTAGCACATCTGATCTCAGTATGTAAAAGGAAACCAGATAAATGATCATTGCTTACATCCAATTCAGTCTTAAATTCAAATGATTGACATGTTCAAAAATCTACTCCAGGCAATATACTTGCAATGTCAGATAAAAGACACATCACCCAGTACTTACTAAAAATTTTTGAAGATTGTGGATTCCCTTAATATAACATATAATGATGTGGATCCTTGGTCAAAATTCCAATAACCCAAAACACTACAGTTCTACTCTGTGATTATCAGTATCTACCTCCTTAATGCCCTTGGCAGCTTAAGAAACATCAGTGGCACTTTGCCAGATTTGACAGCCTCCTCTCATCTGACACAAAACAAAGAAAAATGTGTTTCCCAGATGTATTAACAGCAACAGCTGGTCCCATCAATGCAGGAAAAAAAAGATAATCCTCTAAAAAGCAAATGCATAATATGTACTCCAAGGCTGGTACATATCTAGCATTTCAATATGACACAAGTTTCAGCTCTTTTCTGATTTGGCTTTAGTCTCTGATTTAAAGGTTGCCAGCTGCAACAAGAGTGTTTGGAGGAGTCAACCTGGGATTACAGATAAGTCATTCTAGGATGAATGTTTGCTCTTGCTGAACATCAGGATCCTACAAGCCAATTCAAAATGAGAGAAAATGTCATTATGCTTAAAGAAGCTCAATTATAGATTCAAATGCATCTGCTATTCATCACTTTTAATCATTGTCATTGTCTGATAAGAGAACCAAAGAAAGAAAGCTCAGTGTAGTGCTGATGGGTCTGTCTCCAAAAACATTCAATTTATCAACTCTTTTTCAGATAGAGAATAAAAATAGATCAACTGGTAGTCTGTGTGCCTTTTAATGACTCAATCTTGCTGAAAAATATATATTACACAATGCCAAAAAAAGAAATACCCCTCTTTTAACTTTTTTTAATATCTTGTTTTTCCTTTGCTAAAGGAATTTGTAAATCTGCAAATTGATCACATATGAGTTTAAGGTTTAAAGTACAAAATAAGTGTTATAATGTAAAGTTGATACAAAATAAGTTAGTGATCTGAGAAATCTCTCAGGTCAATGCCCAATTACTGACCCATTTTTATCTTGAAGAGCTGGTAAAGTGACCAAAAATAATAAGGTAAATCAGATAGTTTTCATGGAAAAGTTTCCACAAATACTTTCAAACTATTCTATTATATTAAATTATTTATTTTGTAAACAATGCATCCTCCTGGATTGAAGAAGATTGAATATCTTTATATATCTTACTCTAGTTGCTGTCTTTTTTATGTCTACCTGGGATCATGCTCACAACAGAAATGAGAATTTTAACTGAGGTAGAAGAAAAAGAAAAGTTTAGTTTGTAGAATATCTGCAACTATAGAAATCATTCACTGAATAACTATTGAAACATATGTTAAAACAATCACTGAAACAAAAATATTAAACATTTCATTTCCCATTTTAATTAGGTCATAACTCATTGATTAAGAACATGAGGTTTGCGCAAAACTTCATTGTTAAAATATGTTTAAATCAGCTTCATTATTTACTTAGCCAAATCCTAACAAAAATAAAACTTCTCAGAATATTTGCCACGTTAGCAAACCATCAAATTCACCATGTACACCAGGTCATTCATACACCCATGCTAAGAGCTTACACAATAAAAGAAGGGTGATTATTATGAAAGATAGATTTAGAAAACAAATTTTTTACTGTTTTTTTTCCAGATTTTTGCAAAACTGGATATATAAACCTCTTTGTAAAATAGAGTATTGTATGATCCTGACGAAACACTGAATCATAGTTAAAATCATTATTCTGGAATAGAAATTACAAGTAAGATAAAAATCACTAAATGACTTGCCTGAAGCAATAATGATCAGCATAATAATTGTGAATAGTTTGAATTGATTTCAGTTATCCATATGAAATCTAGGAAAAGACAAAGATCTTATAGTTCTTTTACAGTACATTTTCACAATATTAACAGAGGCTGATTATTTGATACATATTACATTTCAGGTACTTTTCTGGATCTTTTCCATTTATAGGTGTAGAATAGAATAAAATGTTTATTTGATAACTGTTCTATAGCTAGTAATTTCCATAACTGGATTCAAATGACTCAAATCTTAATCTCTCCAAAGCTCATTTGTCCTCAGTAGAGATCATGTTTGAGTATAATCCATAAAGAATTTTTTCTAGATATTTCACAGAGCATTGTTTTGACCATAAAGGTAATGTTCATACAAAAAATATTTCATTCTTTCATTCACAGTTTGTCCCCCTAAACTGAATATTGAATACAATGGTAAAATCAAAACACATGAAACTTGTCCACATGGACCTTTTCTTGTTTTATTTGGCTTTTGCTTTTTAGTAAAAGAAACAGATTTCAACCAAATAGTTAAATAGATATACAATTACAGCTGTGTAAGTGATATAAAGGAAAAGAGCAGCTTAATTTGAGGGTGGATAGCAAAAGAAATTTGATTCAACTATAAGAACTCAGGAAAAGTCACTCTGAAGAAGTGATATTTAACCAAATACCGACTGCAAGAGCAGGGAAGGCCAACGGAAGAGTGAGTCAGAGGAGTCTAGAGAGAGGAAACAGTGGTTGTTAACCCCTTGAGTTTGAAAGAAGTGGGTTATGAACCAAATTAAAACAACAACAAAACAAACAAACAAAAATACTATTTAGATCATTTTGATGGAGGATAGTTTATCATGTGATTAGATTAAAGGATTGGGCAGGAGCACAGGGTCATTATTACTGTAGGTGAGAGACTTAGATATAAAAAAACAATATATAAACTATAAGCAAAATTTAACAAAATCAAAGAGTTACAGTCTTAATCACTGGGAGTAGAATTAAGAATTGAGACTTTTCTTTTGTGTCTGTATGAATTTAGAAAGCTATACCTTGAGGTAACTATCTTCTCTCTTAAAAAGTTCTATTTTAGCACAGATCAATTACATAAGAATGTTGACTAAAGCCCATACATATCTCACTGTGAAGACCAAAAATATCTCAGCTATAAATCATCACAAACCTTTTGGTATTTGGCAATAAGTCCTAGGAGAAGATTTTTGAAATACTATTTTTCTTTAAAATTCTTGAAAAGTCTAATTAAATGAATGTATTTTTATTTATTATAATCTTTAACAATGTAGCATATACTTTTTTAAATTTGTAATGGGAATCACAATTTGTCAAAAGATGACTTTTTAGTTTTACAGCTTTTAGCAATCTCACTTATAACACATTCATAGCCTGATTCTCCTTGAGCCCTCATGAATCTTGATTTTACAGCATTAGCACAAATGCAGTAGACATGGTTCTCATTTAAATTATGTGAAATTGATATTGCAATGCATTCAAATGCCATAAAAAAAAAATGTACCTGGTCATGGTAAGGGTGTCAGAGGCAGTGAGGACTGAGACCCTTAAGAAAGAATGCTCTAGACTTTACCTTTTCAAAAACTTCAGAATCCTTTCCCAAAAGAATTCTGATACTGTCAGGGTATTTGTAACACTGGATTTTGTTACATTAGGAAGGCTGCATTACCTATTGTAAGTTCACATAACCCACTGAAAGTACAGATGTTTTAAAGTAATCTATTTTTGCTAGAGATCAAGAGTTTGTTTTACATGAAAGTGGCATTAAACTACCTTCTTTGGGGTCTCAGAAAAACCTATTTGCTTCTAATTTATTCCCCAATGACATTAATATGTCTATCATTTCCAAGATAGGGAATCAAACTGTGTAAATGTGAGCAGCTTTCCAGAGATTAACAATGTGTGTAGTTAATTCATGGGGAAAAATGCCTGACAAGGTTGTCTTTTGAAGCTGCTTAGACTGCTGTAGAAGAACTGGATTCCGCACTGCTGTTTCTATTCTGCTATCAGAAAGTGCCAGTAGAAATGCTATTCACTTAGAAATACCAAAGCTTGTCCTTTTAAGATTAAAGCCAAAAATATACTCTGAAGTGATTTCTTCAAGTCTATAACCAATAGGCTTCCCTGATGGCTCAGACAGTAAAGCATCTGCCCGCAGTGTGGCAGACCGGGGTTCGATCCCTGGGTTGGGAAGATCCCCTGGAGAAGGCAATGGCCATCCACTCCAGTACTCTTGCCTGGAAAATTCCATGGACTGAGAGGCTCCTCAGAGCCTGGTAGGCTACAGTTCATGGGGTTGCAAAGAGTCGGACATGACTGAGCGACTTCACTTCACTTCACATGACCAATTGTATTATGTCTGGTTACTAATGAATAAATAATTTGTTTTACTGATGTTTAGCCTTGTGTGCATGCTCAGCCGTGTCCAACTCCTTGTGACCCTATGGACTGAAGCCTGCCAGGCTCCTCTGTCCATGAAATTCTCCAGACAAGAATACTAGAGTGGGTTGCCATTTCCTTCTCAGGGAATCTTCCTGGCCCAGAAGTCTAACCCACATCTCGTACATCTCCTGCATTGGCAGGTGGATTATTTACACTGAGCCACCTGAGAAGCCCTGATTATTTAGCTTTAGTTGGGTATGTTTTCAGTTCTGCTTATAAGCATAATAATCCATCCAAGACTGCTTTTTCTACTGAAGTGTAGTTGATGTAAAACATGTTACAGGTGTACAGTATAGTAATTCATAATTTTAAAGGTTATACTCAATTTATACTTATAAAATATTGGCTATATTCCCTGTATTGTACAGTATATCCTTGTAGCTTATTTTCTATTTACTATTAATTAGAGAATAATTACTTTACAATATTGAGTTGGCTTTCGCCATACAACATGAATCAGCCATACATATACATTGTTCCCTCCATCTTAAAATTCACCTCCTCTCCAAACCCCATCTCACCCCTCTAGGTTGTCACAGAGCTTCAGGTTGAGCTCCCTGTGTTAAAGAGAAACTTCCCTTTAGCTATCTGTTTTACATAAGATAATGTATATGTTTCAATCCTACTCTCTCAACTGGTCCCACCTTCTCCTTCCTCCCATGTCCAAAGTCTGTTCTTTATTTCTGTGTCTCTATTCCTGCCCTGCACATAGGATCATCAGTACATCTTCTAGATTACATAATGTATTTTATGCATAGTAGCTTGTATCCCTTAATCCCCTAACTTTATATTGCCCCTCCTCACCACTGGTAACACTAGTTTGTATTCTGTATCTGTGAGTCTGCTTCTTATTTGTTACATTTACTAGTTTGTTGTAGTTTTTAAATTCCACAAACAGGTTATATTATATGGTATTTATCTTTCTTGATTTGACTTATTTCACTTAGCATAGTATTTATTTGATCACCTTTATAGTCATTACTCTGAACTCAGGTAGATTGTCTATCTCTTCTTCATTTAATTCTTCTGGGGTTTTAATCTTGTTCCTTCATCTGGAACCTTCCCTCTGCTGCTTCGTTTTGCCTAAGTTACTGTTTGTTTTTTTAATGTATCTGGTCGATTATGTTTCTAAGCCTTGAAGAAGTGGCTTTCTGGAGGAGACATCCTATACATACTAGCAGTGCACTCCCCTTGTTACTGAGCTGTATCATCTAGAGGTTTTGTCTATGAAGGCTATATGGGTCCTTCTGTTGTAGTAGGCTGTCTGTGGAAGTGTCTGATTGTCTTGTCTGGCCCCTAGTCGAGTTAGTTGCCAGGCTCTGCCTTGTGCAGAAGCTGCCAGCTGCTTGTTTGTGAAGCCTAGTCATGAGCGACTGGTTGCAGAATCTCCGGTGTCCCTGAAGCTAGTGTTGGCTCACTGTGAGTGGAATCAAGGTCCAGAAGGCTCTGGGTCTGGTGCCTGCTCACTGGTGGTTGAAGCCAGGTAATGAGGGTAGTAACAGACTATTGGCAGGCAGAGCTGGTCCTGGAGTCTGATTGCAGAACCTATGTTCTTCAGAGCTGGTGTCAGATTGCTAGTGGTGAGGGATCCATTTTGTGACACAGTTGGGTATGGGGTCCTAGGTGTTCTATCCTTGTGTTGGACTGCTAGTAGACAGAGCCATGATCCAGCAGGTCCAAGGGCAGGATGTGGCCCACCGTGGGCAGATGGGTCTGTAGGTTGTGGGATTGTGACTTTCTTGTGTCCAGTGTCTGCCCCCTGGAAGGTGAGACTGGCACAGAGGCTAGCACATGCTTCCTGGAGGGCAGGGCCAGTGCCTGCTCACTGGTGGATGGAGCTGGGTCTTGGTCCTTTATCAGGGAGGACTGTGTATAGGGGCAGCTATGGGCCCAGTATGTCTTTAGGTATAATGTCTGCTGATGGGTAGTGCTGTGTCTCCACCCAGTTAATTGACTATTTTGTTTTTATACTGATCTACGTTGTTGTAGTTGAGTTACTAAGCCTTGTCTGACTCTTTGCGACCTCATGAATTGTAGCACTCCGAGTGCTGTAAACATGACTTTGCCCTCGTTCATGTCCATTGAATCAGTGATACTATCCAACTATCTCATCCTCTGCCACCCCTTTTTTTTTTTTTTTTTTGGTTCAATCTTTCCCAGCATTAGAGTCTTTTCCAGTGAGTTGGCTGTTTGCATGAGGTAGCCAAAGTATTGGAGCTTCAGCATCGGTCCCTGCAATGAATATTCAGTGTTGATTTCCTTTAGGATTGACTGGTTTTATCTTCTTGCTGTCCAAAGGACTCTCAAGAGTCTTCTCCATTACCACAATTCAGAACCATCAATTCATTGCTCAGCCTTCTTTTTGGCCCAACTCTCAGAACTGTACATGATTACTCAAAAAATCATAGCTTTGACTATACTGACCTTTGTCCACAAAGTAATGTCCCTGCTTTTTAATACACTCTCTAGGTATGTCATAGCTTTTCTTCCAAGGAGCAAGCGTCAAATTTTAATTTCATTGCTATAGTCACATCTGCAGTGATTTTTGTAAGCCAAGAAAATAAAATCTGTCACTGCTTCCACATTTCCCCCTTCTATTTGCTATGAAGTGAAGGGACAAGATGCTATGATCTTGTGAAAAGTGAAAGTGTTTGTTGCTCAGTCATGTCCAACTGTAACCCTATGGCTCTAACCTACCAGGATCCTCTGTCCATGGAATTCTCCAGGCAAGAATATTAGAGTGGGTAGCCATTCTCTTCTCCAGGGGATTTTGCTGAACCAGGGATCAAACTTGGGTCACCAGCATTGCAGGCAGAGTCTGTACCATCTGAGCCACCAGGGAAGCCCATGATCATGATCTTAGTTGTTTTTTTTTTTTTAACCTTGAGTTTTAACCCAGCATTTTTTTTTTTACCTTTTACAATCAGAGGATTTTAAGATTTACTTGTAAAGAAAAATTAAGTGGTTGTTTAGTTAGCTATTATCCACAGTATTTGTTAAGTTAAATACAAGGTGGACTTTAGAAAATGTTTTCTAAAATGATGTATTTTGATAGCACTTAGTATCTCAGAATATTGAAATCACACTTAGAATGCAGAGAAATACTGCTTTCTTCATCTACAGTAAGAGTTATTCAACATGATACTGTGTGTACTAGGTGCTCATACCCAGAAAATACTTCAAAAAGTATAGTTATGCTATTATACTGAAATACAGGTTTGAGTGACACAAGATATTTTCTAAGTAATGACTTCAATAGAATTTTGGTAAACAGTTCTTTGTGCCAAATTATTTTCATACCACATTAAAAGGATTGGCATTTTGTAAATGGTTTGAAATAGATTTTTCCCATTGTATTTTTGTGCCTTTAACTTTATATTTATGCTTTGGTTTGCATATGGTAAGACTGCTGCTCTCACATTGAACTGAAATTAACTATAAACACCAGGAGGTAGGGCACGGCATTATATTACTTTCAAAAGAGGGGGATGAGGGTGCTGTTTACATTCCCTTAGTTCCCCAGTACACCCAATTAGTCATTTTAGATATTCTACTTGGAGCCTAACTAATTCCTTATGATTTTGACAGTTTGAAACACATTTAATAAAATGCACATCATCCAAGATATGTGTTAATAATTATGTTTTATATTTAGGGAGAAATAAACAAGATACTGGAGGTTAATTTACTGATGGGGGAGGAAATTTCACTTAAAGAATCCTAAATAGGAGGTCATGTTACCTCAAGGCAAGAATTCAGTTAAAATGGGAGTGCTCTCAAAAATAACAGAAATAAAGGGACTAAAACTATGAAAACATTTTGTAAAGACATAGAGAGCAGAGAGAATATGTAATATACATCCAGCTGGGGTTTCTGACGGAAAAGAGAAAGAAAATGAGAGTATTCAAGAAAATAGATGAGAATTTTTCATAAATGATTCAGTACAATATGCCACTGATTCCAGTATGCTGTTGAATCCCCTCAAAAATATAAAGAGAGATACACACCTAGACACAACAAAATAAAATATAGAATACCTAAGACAAAAAGAAAATTCTAAAAGCCAGAAAAAAAATAAAAAAGATGATTAACTTCAGTGGAATTGATATTAAAGTGACTACTGAATTTTCCAGTGGAAATAATGGATGCCAGAATACAATGGAGTAATATCTTAAACACACGAAGAGAAAAAAAAAGTCAATATCACATGCTACATGAAGTTAAAATACCTTTCAAAAGTTAGAACCAAATAATATTTTAAAGCAAACATTTTAAAACTAATGTTTACTGAGAAAATAAAAAATTTAAAGGATATACATAAAGATAAGGGCAATTATACTAAACAAAATCTGAAATTCATTAAAGTGTACTTTGTAACAAAAATTATAGATGAGAGGATTAATACAGCTCCTATTTTTTAAAATAATGTTACCATTCTGTATAACTGAAAACAATGAAAGATAAAAAGTAATGAATGGAGAATATCATGAATTTTTATTTTTGTTGAGCTTCAAGTGCCTTTGAGAGATTGTTCCAAAATGCCAAGTACAGAGTTTTATCTGTGGATCAAAACCTCATGAGAGATCCCTGGGATAGAGATAAGCTATGTGATTAATATGCTTATTAGTGATCATTGAGAATAATGGGCATGGATGAGATCACCCAATGAGATGATGAAAAGGATATAGACTAGGACTTGGCATTGAGGAATGCCAACATGTAATAAAGAATCTTGCTTTTAAATTGATCATTTGAATTTGTTTTTTAAAATGATTTTTACTTCTTTGAGATTTAGGTCATATTAATGTATTTCTCTATCCAAATGTTAATCTCAGTTTCCTCTCTTCAATGTAATATTGAGCCAAACAATGCTCTAGAGTACATAAAGTACCTAAAATTAGATGCAAGTATAAACTATTACATTATTGAACATCATTAGTTAATTCAGTGACTCTTAGTTGTATTAATAAAACACATTGAAGAACTGATCCATGATTCATTTATCACTTCTCCAAGGAATGTTGCCAAGCCCACATTACATGATCCTATCAAATTAGCACCCCTGTAATTTGTGAATTCCAATCCCAGGGAGGAAACAGTACTTCTTCAACACTGAGAAAACATTATGTAACCTTGACCACCCAAGTTCAGAGTGTGTCAGCTACTAGATGACCTAACTGAAAAAAATACACAGGACATCAAATTTGTAAACTATATGGACATAAATTTTATTTTTTCTTAATGAGAAATGGAATATTCTTGCCATTGGTTTCGAACCCAAGATCTTTAGTGGCACTTTTCAAATGCATCCTATTTGTTTCCTAGTTAGCTCCCTCATTTAATTATACGTGCCTTTCACTATGGGCTTCCGAGGTGACACAAAGGGTACAGAATCTGCCTGCCAATGCAGGAGACATAAGCAGAAGTGGGTTTGATCCCTTGGCAAGGAAGGCCCCTGGAGGAGGGCACAGCCACCCACTCCAGTATTCTTGCCTGGAGAATCCCATGGACACAGAGGAGCCTGGTGTGCTACAGTCCATAGGATTACAAAGAGTTAGACACAACTGAAATGGTTTAGCATGAAGGAACCTTTTGTTACTTTCTGTGCAAAAGTTCCCTTCTAGACCAGCTAACATGAAAATTTTCCTCTTGACACATTTTGAATAATTTTTCCTAAGCTTTGTAATTCTTTGCTCTAGACTTGAATCAGCTCCACCACTACACCAACCATCTTCTCCTTCAAATTTTAAAATACCTATTTAAAAATCCCTGGTTGGTACACTAATTTTATCACTGAACTTTAGTCATCTCAGTGACTAAAGGTAGTCATCTCAGAGAGCTCAATGTCTCTTTCAGAACTGAAGTACATGATTTCTTCAATAGGCACTTGGCACATTTTCTGTCCTATATTTTAACATCTATTTGCCCTATATTGCCCCCTTCTGTATAAATTTTAGTTACTCTTAATATTTTTCATAAGACCTAATAAAATGCCATTCACAATCCAGGAAACAGCAACATATTCTTTATTATCTTTTCTGGTTGATCATTGAATAGTAGCTTGTTTTTCTATCTAATCTATTCACTTTGAGAAACAGCTGATTTCTTAAAATTTGATAGCACTTTATGTATACTTCTTTTAGCTGTCCAGTGGGTGAAAAGATCATGGTGGAGACTTCTGACAAAACGTGGTCCACTGGAGAACACAATGACAAACCACTTCAGCATTCTTCCCTTGAGAATCCCGTGAACAGTATGAAAAAGCAAAAAGATAGGACACTGAAAGATGTCAGTAGGTGCTCTATATGCTACTGGAGATCAGAGGAGATATAAGAGAATAAATGAAGAGATGGACCCAAAGAAAAACAACATGCACCTGTGGATGTGGTTGGTGATAGAAGTAAAGTCTGATGCTGTAAAGAGCAATATTGCATAAGAACCTGGAATATTACATCCATGAATCAAGGCAAATTGGAACTGGTCAGACAGGTGATGGCAAGAGTGAACATCAACATTTTAAGAATCAGTGAAATAAAATGGACAGAAATGGGTGAATTTAACTCAGATGACCATTATATCTACTATTGTGGGCAAGAATACCTTAAAAGAAATGGAGCAGCCCTCATAGTAAACAAAAGAGTCCAAAATGCAGTACTTGGATGCAATCTTAAAAACAACAGAATGATCTCTGAACATTTCCAAGGCGAGGATATAATATCACGGTAATCCAAGTCTATGCCCTGACCAGTAATGCAGAAGAAGCTGAAGTAATGAAGACCTACAAGACCTTTGAGAACTAACACTCAAAAAAGATGTCCTTTTCAGTGTAGGAGACTGGAATGCAAAAGTAGGAAGTGAAGAAACACCTGGAGTAACAGGAAAATTTGGCCTTGGAGTACAGAATGAATCAGGGAAAAGGCTAAAAGAGTTTTGCCAAGAGAACACACTGGTCATAGCAAACACCCTCTTCCAACAACACAAGAGAAGACACTACACATGGACATCACCAGATGGTCAATACTGAAATCAGATTGATTATATTATTTGCAGCTAAAGATGGAGAAGCTCTATACAGTCAGCAAAAACAAGACCAGGAGATGACTGTGGCTCAGATCATGAACTCCTTATTGCCAAATTTACACTTACATTGAAGAAAGTAGGGAAAACCACTAGGCCATTTAGACCATTCAGGTATGACCTAAATCAAAACCCTTATGATTATACAGAGGAAGTGAGAAATAGATTCAAGGAGTTTGATCTGATAGACCTAGTGCCTGAAGAACCATGGACAGAGCTTCGTGACATTGTACAGGAGGAAGGGATCAAGACCATACCCAAGAGAAATGCAAAAAGGCAAAATGGTTATCTGAGGAGGCCTTACAAATAGCTGTGCACAAAAGCAAAGGAGAAAAGGAAAGATATACGCATTTCAATGCAGAGTTCCAAAGAATAGCAAGAAAAGATAAAAAAGCCTTCCTCAGTGATCAATGCAAAGAAATAGAAGAAAACAATAGAATGGGAAAGACTAAAGATCTCTTCAAGAAAATCAGAGATGCCAAGGGAACGATTTATGCAAAGATGGACACAATAAAGGACACCAATGGTATGGACCTAACAAAGCAGAAGATATTAAGAAGAGGTGGCAAGAATACACAGAAGAACTATACAAAAAAGATCTACATGACCCAGGTAACCACGATGATGCAATCACTCACCTAGAGCCAGACATCCTGGAATGTAAAGTCAAATGGGTCTTAGAAAGAATCACAATGAACAAAGCTAGTGGAGGTAATGAAATTCCAGTTGAGCTATTTCAAATCCTAAATGACAATGCCGTAAGTGCTGCACTCAATATGCCAGCAAATTTGGAAAACTCAGCAGTGGCCAGACTGAAAAATGTGAGTTTTTATTCCAATCCCAAAGAAAGGCAATGCCAAAGAATGTTCAAACTACTGCACAATTGCACTCATCTCACACACTAATAAAGTGATGCTCAAAATTCTATAAGCCAGGCTTCAACAGTACATGAACAATGAACTTCCAGATGCTCAAGCTGGATTTAGAAAAGGCAGAGGAACCAGAGGTCAAATTGCCAACAGTGTTGAATCAGCAGAAAAGCAAGACAGTCACAGAAAAACATCTACTTCTTCTTTATTGACTATGCCAAAGGTTTTGACTGTATGGATCACACCAAGCTGTGGAAAATTCTTAAAGAGATGGGAATATCAGACCACCTGACTGCCTCCTGAGAAATCTGTATGTAGGTCAGGGAAGCAACAGTTAGAACTGGAGATGGAACAACAGACTGGTTTCAAATAGGGAAAGAATTATATCAAGGCAGTATCTTGTCACCCTGCTTATGTAACTTATATGCAGAGTACCTCATGAGAAATTTGGACTGATGAAGCACAAGCTGGAATCAACATTTCCAGAAGAAATATCAATAACCTCGGATATTCAGATGACACCACACTTATGGCATAAAGCAAAGAAGAACTAAAGAGCCTCTTGATGAAAGTGAAGGAGTAGAGTGGAAAAGTTGGCTTAAAGCTCAGCATTCCAAAAAGTAAGATCATGGCATCTGGTCCCATCACTTCATGGCAAATAGATGGGGGAAACAGTGGAAACAGTGACAAAGTTTATTTTGAGGGGCTAAAAAATTACTGCAAATGGTGAGTACAGTGATAAAATTAAAAGACATTTGCTCCTTGGAAGAAAAGTTTTGACCAACCTAGGTAGCACAAATAGCAGAGACATTACTTTGCCAACAAAATCCATCTATTCAAAACTGTGGTTTTTCCATTATTCATGTATGGATTTGAGAGTTGGACTATAAAGAAAGCTCAGCATCAAAGAATTGATGCTTTTTAACTGTGGTGTTGGAGAAGACTCTTTAGAATCCCTTGAACGCAAGGAAATCCAACCAGTCCATCTTAAAGAAAATCAGTCCTGAATATTCATTGGAAGGATTGATGCTGAAGCTGAAATTCCAAATGCTTTGGCCACTTGATGTGAAGAATCTACTCTTTGGAAAAGACCCTGATGCTGGAAATTATTGAAGTGGGGAAAGGAAGGGGGATGACAGAGGAAGACATGGTTGGATGGAATCATGACCCAGTGGATATGAGTTTGAGTAAACTCCAGGAGTTGGTGATGGACAGGGAGGCCTGGCGTGCAGCACTCCATGGGGTCACAAAGTGCTGGACTGAATGACTAACTGAACTGAACTGAACTTCCCCACACACAAATTTTTCCTCTGTGTTTAATTGTCAGTTAATTTCTGAACTTCAACCCACCTCTTCACATAATCTTTTCTTTGTCTTCTGAAACAGATCAATTTTTTTCTTATTCGTGCCCTCCTGTACTTTTTACCTTTCATTTATGGTACTTGTCACATTCTAACTTTGATATACTAATGCAGATGGTGATTGCAGCCATGAAATTAAAAGATGCTTACCCCTTGGAAGGAAAGTTATGACCAACTTAGATAGCATATTTCAAAAGCAGAGACATTACTTTGCCAACAAAGGTCCGTCTAGTCAAGGTTATGGTTTTCCAAGTGGTCATGTATGGATGTGAAAGTTGGACTGTGAAGAAGGCTGAGTGCTGAAGAACTGATGCTTTTGAACTTTAGTGTTGGAGAAGACTCTTGAAAGTCCCTTGGACTGCAAGGAGGTCCAACCTGTCCATCCTAAAGGAGATCAGTCCTGGGTGTTTTGAAACTCCAATACTTTGGCCACCTCATGTGAAGAGTTGATTCATTGGAAAAGACTCTGATGCTTGGAGGGACTGGGGGCAGGAAGAGAAGGGGACAACAGAGGATGAGATGGCTGGATGGCATCACCGACTCGATGGACATGAATCTGGGTGAACTCCAGGAGTTGGTGATGGACAGGGAGGCCTGGCATGCTGCAATTCATGGGGTCGCAAAGAGTCAGACACGACTGAGTGACTGAACTGAACTGAACGTTAATTACGGGATTATTTCTTTAGTGTATATCTCACCACATAATAATAAGCTTTCTGAAGCAGGCACCATATGTGTTTTTGGTCTAACATTGTATTCCTATTACTGTCTCACAATGCAGCACACAGTAGATAGTCAGTGTGTGCTGTGCTAAGTTGCTTCAGTCATTTCCGACTCTTTGAGACTCTGTGGTCCATAATCTACCAGGCTCCTTTATCCATTGATTCTCCAGGCATGAATACTGGAGTGGGTTATCATTTCCTCCTCCAGGGAATCTTGTCGATCCAGAGATCAAAGTTCCATCTCTTATGTCTCCTGGATTGGCAAGTGGGTTCTTTACCAGTAGTGCCACCTGGGAAATCCCAGATAGTCAATGAAAAGAAAAGAAAGTGTAAGTGAAGTCTCCCAATCTTCTGTGACTCTGAGACCCCAGGGACTGTGGCCTGCCAGGCTCTTCCCTCCAATTATCTTAAATGTTTATGTCATCATTTAACAAGTTTATAGCTACACTAGCTTACTGTAGTAAATGTTCCTAATATTTAGAATTATAATAAATATACAACATTCACAAAGTCAGCTTAGGCCCATGAAAATCCAAGGTATCTCAGAGCTTTTCAGAATTGTCACTATTGCAATTACTATTTCAATTGGATAGTAACTGATAGCTTCCCTAACTTCTATCTCATCTTAAGATCAACCAGAGAAACTTCCAACTTAGGACCAACCAGGGAAATCAAATATGTACCACTAACCAATCACACAGAATGCCTATTTCTAGTGAGCTCACCTCTAGCTTCCTCATGTCAATAGCCTCCAATCAGTGCATAGCTGGAATCTTCCTCTTTTTCACTGTAAAGTTTTCCCACTCCACTGCCTTTGAGTCTCAATCAAACACAAGTGATGGTGACTGACTTCCTCACTATATCATGCTCTGAATAAATAGCTTTTGCTTGTTCTCATTTGGTTAGTGGTGGTTTAGTCATCACATTGTGTCCAGCTCTTGTGACCCCATGGACTGTAGCCCATCAGGCTCCTCTATCCATGGAATTTCTCAGGCAAAGATACTGGAGTGGGTTGCCGTTGCCTTCACCATGGGGTCGTCCTGACTCCAGATTGAACCCCAATCTCCTTCTCTGCAGGCAGATTCCTTACCAGCTGAGTCACCAGAGAAGCCTCTCATTTGATTGGTCTTCATTTATTCCCAAACAACAAAGTCCTGAATAATCTCTGCCTACTATCTAGATGTTTTTGATTGGTTTTACTCTATAACTAGAGTTCTGTTCCAAAACTCAAAACTTTTATTGCTACTGATCTGCATATTTTTCAATGGGTCCCCATTGCCTTGGGAACTGAACTAAAGTGCCTTAACTGATCACACATGTCTGCAATCTCAAGTCTTACCATTTCCCCACATAAAACATCTTGCTGATTTCATAATACACTGAACACTTTCATTTCTCCAATTGTTTGAACAATCTGGTTTCATTTTCTTTAATGAGTTTATCTGCTTTATCCACCTGTTTAACTTTTTTCTTTTCCTTTGAGACTGGGTTTAGCTTTTTCCCTAAAGAATTTCTGTTACCAAGTTTTGACTTTTTCTCATTTATTCTCCAATAATATCCTGAGGTTATTTCTACTTCACACTATTAAGATCAAACTTTTTAATATATTCTTTTATCTATACCCTATTAAACTATGAATCTCAAGTGTGAAGTTTGTTTTAATCAATTTTCTATCCATGGAAATTAGACCAATTCCTAGAGCATAGTAGGCTCTCAACAAATACTATTAGCTATTTTATTTCTNGTATTCATATTACTTTTCAGTATAAAAATACTTGGCAGTTTTTTATTTTCATTAATAATTATATACCTCTTATCCTAACAGGTTGGAGAAGGAAATGGCAACCCACTCCAGTATACTTGCCTGGAAAAATCTCATGGACAGAAGAGCCTGGTGGGCTGCAGTCCATGGGGTCGCAAAGAGTCAGGCACGACTGGGCGACTAACACTATCCTAACTGGTAGCATAGAAATAATGCAGTAAATATGTTGTATAGGGTTTGTTGAATTTTGGGCTTATTTCAAGTACTTTTTCCTATTCACTCAGGACCATCCTTTCCCAGACTCTAAACCATTGAGAACAATAGCTTAAGCCCATATCATTTTGCTGCCTGGGGTGGACTAGATGTTTGCATTGTAGAAGTAGGCCTTCTTATTTTTCTATCTCTATAAAATTATACCAATCTACCACATGATCTCATTTTATGATTTCTCCCACCACTTAGAAATTGAATGAGGCACCTACCATAGGGTGCGAGATCTGGCTTCCTGACTAACTAAGGAAAGGTTAGTACCTGAATACTAGAAGTGAATAAGAAACTTTCCCCCATAGAGAAACATTGACCATTGAAAAAGAAGTCTATATAGATTTTGGCAAAGGGATTTGCCCTTTTTCCTATCTCCAATTGCTTATGTCATGCTAGGGGGATAAGTCCTATATTGCAGAATGGATGTACCCGCTGAATAGCTAGCTGCATCTTTTCACATTTAGTGGTGAATTTGATAAAGTCTCACTATCAGATCAAAGGATACTCCCCATCCTTTCCTATTTTACCTTCCATTTCCTTCATTCTTGTTACCTTTTGATTGTTCTTCCTAAATCAAAAACCAGCAATAATCTTTGCCTCAGGTTCTGTTTTCTGGGGATCAAGATCTAAAATAGGATGGATATAAATGTTAGCCCACAAGAAGAGCCTTTAATTTAAATGAGCGAAAAATATTGTGTAACCAATAGTAACAGAAATTTTGTCTTTGTCAACATGAAGCTTTTATCCTCTTTATATTTTTACATATAAAGTAAAAATCCCAAGAATTTTTGCATATACTTATTATTCAGGTATATATAACCTATGTGTGCTTGTATGTATGGGTTATGTGCTAAGATAGTGAAGAATCTCAGTAGTTATCTGCTAAGAAAAGTGAAGCTAGTAATGTATTTACATAAGAAACCAATTTTAGAGGGGTCTTTTATTCCAGATATATTTGGAAGGGGTTCAAAGGATGGAAAACCTAGTGATCCTGGATCCTGTGAGCCATGCTGGCATCACAGACAGGGTCTCAGAATGTGAGCTATGTGCACATCTCACATTCTGCTTGCCCCTTTTTGTGTTAGTCCTTAAAAACCTCTGATATAAGACTTTGAGGAAAAGCAGGAACAAAAGGTATAATCAAGTACAGAAAAGCAGACATTTGTTGCAATTGATGCCTGACAAAGCCATAAACCTTTCATGAACACTGGAGACATATGCTTGCCACAGTAGGAGTAAATAGGCCTGCTAGCGCAGAGCCCATGAAGCCAGGGATCCTGTGGAGTCTTTTGTAAGCTCTATATAGAAAGGGAGGTGTTTGTTGTGTCCAAATGTGTACACTGGTTGCTTTTATTTTTTTATTTTAATATAAAACCCATCAGCTCTACAAGAGTGGCTGTTTATCAATATTGGCACTCTGGAGGCACCTTAATCTACTTGAAAATAACATTGAATTTAATGTCAAGAAATGCTTCAAACAGAGAAAGCAATGGCACCCCACTCCAGTACTCTTGCCTGGAAAATCCCATGGATGGAGGAGCCTGGTTGACTTAGCAGCAGTAGCAGCAGCAATGCTTCAAAAGAGTATTTCTGTACACAGAGAAAGGTTGCAGTTCAGCAATAATAACTTCACGGGACAAGAAGAAAGATTTTCACTGAAATGTCAGCATAGGGCTGTGTGTGGCTGGCTGAGCTCTCCCTGTTATCAGTGTGAGTGTATCAGGATGAGAAAAGAAACAAAAGTTCATTGCTAGATGGTAATATGAACTTCAAAATGAGCAATAAACTTGTAACTTCTAAACACATCAATCCATAGGATTCCCATCAATTTTTCAAAATAGAAAAATATTCTAAGAAAAGTGACCCTTTTATACAAAACTAACAATGGATATTCTAGTGCACTATTTAAATGTATACTAGTAATATGCTTTTAAAACTTTTTAAATAGCAATGGAAAATTTTTTAAAAATTTATGTATTTTTTAAACTCCTGGTATCATTTGAAATCTGAAGCCCTATAGGTAGGTGAGAGAAAGTGAGCAGTGGCAAAAAAGGTATTAAAATGACTGCTCTGGTGGCTCAGATTGTAACTCATCTGCCTGTAACGTGGGAGTCCCAGGTTTGATCTCTAAGTTGGGAAGATCCCTGAAGAGGGAAACGACAACCCACTCCAGTACTCTTGGCTGGAAAAATCCCATGGATAGAGGAACCTGGTAGGATATAGTTCATGGGGTCACAAAGAGTCGGACACAACTGAATGACTTCAGATACATACATACTGAATATCTATATACCCGTTTTGAAAAAGACTGTTTACTTAGTTTATCTTAAGACACAGAATATTGATGCAAAGCTCATGGTTACTTCTCAAACACAGATGTTCACAGTGAAATGGGAAATTTGAAAAATTTGTTCCTCTAAGTCAAAAAACATAGTATAGGCATTCTGAAAGAGATGGGAATACCAGACCACATAACCTGCCTCTTGAGATTCTGTATGCAGGCCAGGAAGCGACAGTTAGAACTGGACAAGGAACAACAGACTGGTTCCAAATAGGAAAAGGAGTACATCAAGGCTGTATATTGTCAGCCGGCTTATTTAACCTCTATGCAGAGTACATCATGAGAAACGCTGGACTGGAAAAAAGACAAGCTGGAATCAAGATTGCCGGGAGAAATATCAATCACCTCAGATATGCAGATGACACCACCCTTATGGCAGAAAGTGAAGAGGAACTAAAAAGCCTTTTGATGAAAGTGAAACAGGAGACTGAAAAAGTTGGTTTAAAGCTCAACATTCAGAAAATGAAGATCATGGCATCTGGTCCTATCACTCCATGGGAACCAGATGGAGAAACAGTGGAAACAGTGTCAGGCTTTATTTTGGGGGGCCTCCATAATCACTGCAGATGGTGATGGCAGCCATGAAATTAAAAGACTTAGTCCTTGGAAGAAAAGTTATGAGCAACATAGATAGCATATTCAAAAGCAGAGACATTACTTTGCCAACTAAGGTCCGTCTAGTCAAGGCTATGGTTTTTCCAGTAGTCATGTATGGATGTGAGAGTTGGACTGTGAAGAAAGCTGAGTGCGGAAGAATTGATGCTTTTGAATTGTGGTGTTGGAGAAGACTCTTGAGAGTCCCTTGGACTGCAAGGAGATCCAAGAAGTCCATTCTGAAGGAGATCAACCCTGGGATTTCTTTGGAAGGAATGATGCTAAAGCTGAAACTCCAGTACTTTGGCCACCTCATGTGAAGAGTTGACTCATTGGAAAAGACTTTGATGCTGGGAGGGATTGGGGGCAGGAGGAGAAGGGGATGACAGAGGATAAGATGGCTGGATGGCATCAATGACTCGATGGATGTGAGTCTGAGTGAACTCCAGGAGATGGTGATGGACAGGGAGGCCTGGCGTGCTGCGATTCATGGGGTCGCAAAGAGTCAGACACAACTGAGCAACTGAACTGAACTGAACATCTGAACAACAAAAACATACAAACCCAAAAAACCTCCAAAAATTAAAAGTCTAGGCTAAAAAAAAGAAAAGAAAGAAAGAAATCACCTGCACACTTTCATGAAAATTGTATGAGGCTTGAATTTTTGAAGAATGGAATGAAGTGTATTTGATAAAACATACTATCTAAACTTGAGGCTTCCCTTGTAATTCAGTTGGTAAAGAATCCGCCTGCAATGCAGGAGACCCGGGTTAGATTCCTGGGTAAGGAAGATCTCCTGGAGAAGGAAATGACAACCCATTCCAATATTCTTGCCTAGAGAATCCCATGAACAGAGGAGCCTGCCATGGGGTTGCAAGAGTCGGACATGACTTAGCAACTAAACCACCACCACTATCTAAATTTATTAACTTCCAGATGTTCTTCAAGTTTTGCTTTATATTAAATATTTTAAAATAAATAACAGAGTATAAGATCCATCATTATTATACTCCAGATTATGTTCCCACATTCATCCCTCTCATTCATGTACCAAATTCTTTGGTCAAATCACTTATCTCTAGATCGTACAACATTTTATTTATCTTTGCCATTCTTTATACTTAGTTCACATGATAGCCTCTTTCTTGTTTTTCTTCCCACATCTGTTCTGTCTCCTTTTTCATCCCACCACTCCTACTCATTTTTAAAGGTGATACTTTATGTATAACTTCCTGAGATCATCCCACATCCCTTTCTTCTGCTCAGTTCAGTTCAGTTCAGTCGCTCAGTCGTCCAACTCTTTGCGACCCCATGAATCGCAGCACGCCAGGCCTCCCTGTCCATCACCAACCCCCGGAGTTCATTCAGACTCGAGTCCATCGAGTCCGTGATACCATCCAGCCATCTCATCCTCTGTCATCCCCTTCTCCTCTTGCCCCCAATCCCTCCCAGCATCAAAGTCTTTTCCAATGAGTCAACTCTTCACATGAGGTGGCCAAAGTACTGGAGTTTCAGCTTTAGCATCATTCCTTCCAAAGAAATCCCAGGGTTGATCTCCTTCAGAATGGACTTCTTGGATCTCCTTGCAGTCCAAGGGACTCTAAAGAGTCTTCTCCAACATCAAAGTTCAAAAGCATCAATTCTTCAGTGCTCAGCCTTCTTCACAGTCCAACTCTCACATCCATACATGACTACTGGAAAAACCATAGCCCTGATTAGACGAACCTTAGTCAGCAAAGTAATGTCTTTGCTTTTGAATATGCTATCTAGGTTGGTCATAACTTTCCTTCCAAGGAGTAAGCGTATTTTAATTTCATGCCTGCTAGGCAGAGAGAATTTTTCCTGTAAATATATCCCATTTAAATTTTAATTGTGCCTTTATTGCCTTTATCATCCTATATTATTGTTATTTGCTGCTACCTTATGTTGCCTGAGCTCTTTGTAGAGGAAAAAAATAAATCTAGATTATTTATGTATATTCTGCTCCTCCTTATAAGATAGCACATGGTTACAGTGCAATAAATATTGTTGGAGTGATGAAAATTAATTTTTATCTTATGTCACTTTAATGTATAGTTTCTAATAGTCAGTTAGCTCTTGTTTCAAAATAGTTTCTTGTAAATGGTTTTGTCTCTGTATGTCTGAGAAGACTTAGTTTTCACAATAATGATGGCTTAATTGAACATACAATTCTAGGGTTATAATTTTCCTTCAAAATTTTGGATACAATAACATCTTTTCCTGATAACCAGACAAAATTATAAGGAAACATTTATCTTGCTGCTTTTAGCCAGTATCCTTTCTTTTTCAAATTGTTGTCACTTCTTGGCCCAAATGCTTTGTTCTTGTCATTCACTTGGCCACATTTTTCTCTGATGTGCCTCTCTGTCCATTGATTCATTGATCATTTCTGTGATTTTCTCATTAAATCATTCTAGTCATGTTCTACAACCATTTTTGTTGTTGTTTAGTCACTCAGTCATGTCAGACTCTGCGGCCCCATGGACTGCAGTATGTCAGGCTTCCCTCTCTCCCAGAGTTTGCTCAAACTCAGGTCCATTGAGTTGGTGTTGCAGTTCAACCATCTCATCCTCTGTTGCTCACTTCTCCTCCTGTCCTCAATCTTTCCCTGATCTTTCAGTATCAGGGTCTTTTCCAATGAATCAGCTCTTCTCATCATAGTCTTCTTTAAACAAATTACCAAGTTTTATTTCTACTTGTTAAAAATGTAATAAAGTCCCTGTAGAAGTAAAATGTTTTTTGAGGGCTCAGGACTACATGTAACTTCACTTTCTAAATAATAAAATTCAATGTTAAGCATATAAGGTAAGGTAAGGTGAAGTCGCTCAGTTGTGTCCAACTCTTTGCGACCCCATGGACTGTACCCTACTAGGCTTCTCCGTCCATGGGATTCTCCAGGCAAGAATACTGGAGTGGATTGTCATTTCCTTCTCCAGGAGATCTTCCCGACCCAGGGATCGAACCCAGGTCTCCCTCATTAGAGGCAGAAGCTTTAACCTCTGAGCCACCAGGGAAGCCATTAAGCATATAATTGCCCCTCAAAACAAAATTCTCCAATCAACCAAATGATTGAACAGTAGTCTGCAAGTCACTCAACTTTGCTATTACTATTTTCATTAAAATAGATTTGGTACTGGATGCAAAAATTTTCTAATTTTTCACACCATACATTCCTTTAATAAATCACACTGGGTTATTCTGAATGATTGTGTATTGTTGAATTTATGCAGAAATACATTGGGTCACCAACAAACTTTTTTATTTTAATCGAATGATGTATTGATCAAAATCTTATCTGATTTCTCAGTTTGGAAAGATTTATTAGTGCTCTGCTAGCCTGAGAGAGTACTTTTCCCCACGCTCATTACCTACCTCATGGCATCCTGAACAGGTAAAACAAATTTTGCAATAGGAAAATGGCTTTTATAATGGTAATATGAAAAACAGGACTGAGCA
>SJYQ01105022.1:143193-173846 GCA_006410935.1 Redunca redunca | reverse complement strand
TTCATAGGATTGTTGTTAGAATTTAATGTGAATATATAAGTAAAAAATTTGACATGGTGGTCAACCCTAAACATGACTTTATCCAGAAGAAAGTAAAATTTTTATAATTATTTTCTGTATAAGCCACTCTTAATTGGATAATTAGATAAGAGTATTTAATGAAAAAATTGCTTTTTTAAACATGGTGTATTTTAGAGGACATTCTTATTGAAACATAACATTATTTTACAATATGTTGTGTTGGCTTCTGCTGTACAACAAAGTAAGCCAGCTATAGTATTAGTATTAGTCACTCAGTCATGTCTGACTTTTTGCAACCCCATGGACTGTAGCCTGCCAGGCTCCTCTGTCCATGGGATTCTCTAGGCAAAAATACTGGAGTGGGTTGCCATTTCCTCCTCCAGGGGATCTTCCCAACTGTACATAAAGGAGACTTTATTAATGTGCATTAGAGGATACCCCAGGTCAACTGTCATAGAAAACTGTCTCTTGAGCCTTTCAATTCTATACCAATTCTACACCAATGGTTGGCCGACTGTTTCTTTATTTAGGTTTTAAGGTGAATGACCTGGGGCTATTTGTTTCCATCAACCTGACTGTGAATCTAAAGGCGCAGTTGAAATGTCTATTTTTCTTGCCATCCTCAGAAGAGATTGCTGCAGATCCAGTCTATGATTCTCATTTTTTTCAGCTTACAATACAAATAGCTTATTTTTTTTTTGCGACTTATGTCTTATAATAAAGTAGTGCTGAAAAATTAAATAGAAGAATGTTCAGTTGCCATATAGGCTATGAAAATGATTTGCTGGTGGTGATTTTTAAGCTTGATTCTAAATAGATTTATGAAGAATGACACTTGGAAGATGTGGTTCAAATTTTGCTATTTAAGGTATCTTGAAATTATAGGCTCACTCTCCCAAAAATTTCAAAAAGCATAGAGCTGAGGTTCTTAAAGGTATAGCAGTGATAAAAGCTTTCATAGTCACTTCTAAAAAGCAACACTTCATGATTTTCTGTCTCCAATGGTTCTCTAATATACTTGTAGAAGGAAGGCAACAGAAAACCAAGAATAAAAGTAGCTGAGCTCTCCACTATGTACACATAATTTCCTTCCCTCTTGGACTCCCTCTTACCCCACCCCCACCTTCTCATTTTACCCATTTATGTCATCACAGAGCACCGAGCTGAGCTCGCTGTGCTATACAGCAGCTTCCCACTAGCCATCTATTTTACATAGTGTAGAATATATATGACAGTCATAGTTTCCCAATTCATCCCACCCTCCTCTTCTCCCCCTGTGTCCACAAGTCCATTCTTTACTTCTTCATCACTATTTCTGCCCTACAAATAGGTTCATTAGTACATTTTCTAGAGATTTCAGAGAAAACAAGTAATTTTATCTCCACTTGTTGAGCCTTTTAGGGCAGACTTAAGATGTATTATTAGAACCATAGTTTTTTCAGGAGAGTTCAGAAAAGAATGCCGAATAACTGTAAACTTGGTGAAATCTAATTGTATTTCTGTTTTGCTAAATAAACTATTTGCATCCCCTTTCCTTTGCCATCCTCCTCCATACTTAGGGGTGTTGCCAGTGATTTGACAATTTGTTCGTAATAGGGAGAATAATGTATAATCAAAACTTGATTTCATGCCTGATTTGATTACAGGGTACTGATTAAACCAATGCTAGCAAATTCTATTTAATTCAGTGATTAGGAGGGGGGTAATTTCCCACACATCTTTGAGAGACCAATCACTGTAGGTAAAACTCCCTATCCTTTATGTTGGGGAGGCCTAAATCAGGCTTTAAATAATGTATTCAGTCTTTCAAATGTAAATTTATTAACAGGCTTTTAGGTTTTCTTGAGAAACTGGGATTTTAGGTCTCTCAGTAAATGAAAGCAAAGCTATCTCCTTGTCTCTTGGGTTTAATGACATTTATTACTTCAGAGCTTTGACAAGTCCCATTATTACATTTCACTTTTTTAAAAAGTGGCTCTATGCTAAGCCTAGTACCTGACATAGCATTAGATATCTTGCCCAGTATGTTTACAAGTTAATTCATTAAACCAAATCATTTTCATTAGAACACTGGTCTCATGTGTTACTATTAGCACTAAAATAAATCATTTTATCCTGTCCATTATGGTAAGTATTCCATCTGATACGTTTATTAAGTTAAAGTGTTCTCTCAAATTCTCATGTTCAATTATTCTTGTCACCACTCACTATGCTGATGACTCTCTCAGGAAGTGTTACCTATAACGATAAATTCCAACTTTGTTTCTTTGTATTGATGTTCCTCCACAGTTTGGTCACAGCTTCCTTTTCCAACTTCTTCCCCTACTATTCCATACCTAAATCTTCCTCAGAAAGCAGACTGTCCTATTTATGTATGAAGCTTTGCTAGGAACACCTCAGCCGCCCCATACTTCTTCCTTTATAGAGAAGGGTTCACCTCTTCTTAGGTAAATCCTATGCTTTCTCTGTGGTCAGATCCAACCCCACATCTTTCATGAAAATTTACTCTTCTACTTCTCATCTGTACCTCTCCTTTGCAGAGAATATTTAAATGTTTCAGAGGAAAATAGCATTATAATAGATCTCCCAGGATGCTGGAAGAATAGGCTAGACTTAGATTAAAAATTGAAACCACAAAATATGGGTAAATGTGTTTGGATAACTTGGTGTTCACTGGCTCAGTTGTGTCTGCCTCTTTTCTACTGAGTCAGCTCTTTGCATCAGGTGGCCAAAATATTGGAGCTTCAGCTTCAGCATCAGTCCTTCCAATGAATATTCAGGTTTGATTTTCTTTAGGATTGACTGATTTGATCTCCTTGGTGTCCAGAGAACTCTCAAGAGTCTCCTTCAAAACCACAGTTCAAAAGCATCAATTCTTTGGCACTGAGCCTTCTTCATGGTCCAACTCTCACATCCATACATGACTATTTCAAAAACCATAGTTTTGACTATATAGACCTTTGTTGTCAAAGTACAGTGATATAAAATCAATGATTCACTACTTAAATGATTTTCATGTATATCAATATAATTCTAATAATACTTATTAATATATTTTCAATATTCTTAGAACCAAGGATTTCAAAACTCAGTCTTGGATTTTAGATGCTAACAATACTAAGAAAAAGAGATATGGCATTATATAGCTATAAAATAATGTGTACTCCTCAACTCACTTAGCTCACATACAATTGTGATGAATTCTTATTGTGTGAATTTTAATAGGCTACAGTCCCTAGTTATTCAATCAAATACTAATCCAGGTGTTGCTGTAGGTATTTCCATAGATGTGATTATAATCAGTATGTCCAATGCAGGATGCAGGATACTTGCAGCTGGTGCATGGAGAGGACCCAGAGAGATGGTATGGGGTGGGAGGTGGGAGGGGATTCATGTTTGGGAACACATGTACACTCGTGGTGAATTCATGTCAATGTTTGGCAAAACCAATACAGTATTATAAAGTAAACTAAAGTTAAAATAAAAATTTAAAAAAAAATAAATAAAAGAGATTATTGCAGATAATCTAAATGTGCCTGATTTAATCACTTGAAATGCCTTAAATCAGAGCTGAGGTTTCCCTGATAAAGAAGACATTCCCCTGTAGAAGGTAGTTTCAGTCATGGCTAGCAATGTTCCAGACTGCCTTTCTTGACAGTCTGCCTCAGATTTTGGACTTGCCCAGCCAAGCTCTAATATCCTGCAAGGTGGTGTCCTACAATTGATCTCTTAGTTTATATATCCTGCTGGTCTATGGCTGAATCTTGACTCAACTATGCACACTCAGTGTGTGTGTGTGTTTGTGTGTGTGTGTTTGCATTTGTGTATAAATCTGTAATATGTGGGTTTATATGCACAACACTCATATCTATTAGAATGGGTTGACACTCTTTTATGCTAAGAGCAAAAGGATGGTCAGCAATTAGCCAAGTAAAGAAAGTGGGGGCTAGACAGAGTGTTACCAGCACAAGAACCAGTCTTACAATAGGCCTGGAGATCAGAATGAGCAGGATACTAACTTGAAACATATGATGAATATGGAGCTACGATTGCAAGTTGAAGATGGGCAAGAGACTAAACCGGTATCATCCAGGTCCCAGGGAATTTATCCTTGCAGAAAAATTTGTAATAAATTAAAACCTTGATCTATACCTTCTAGTGTATGTGACCTTGGGCAAGTCCCTTTAGCTTCATAGAATCAGAACCCCCTATTAATTTTGCCTTGAATAATAACTTTCCTAACACTACTTTTGGGCTCCCCTGATGACTCAGTGGTAAAGAAGGAGATGTGCCAAAGCACGAGATATGAGTGTGATCCCTGGGTCAGGAATATCCCCTGGAGAAGGAAATTCAATGGACAGAGGAGGCTGGAGGGCTCTAGTCCATGGGATTGCAAAAAAGTTGTACACAACCTAGCAACTAAATGACAACACTATTTTTAAAAATACATAAAGAAGTGATTTGTTGTCTAAAGTTAAACATATAGTAGGTACAGCCAGGAGAGTTGTTTGCTGAAAGAGTATCCAGAGCTCTCTACTAAAAGAGAGCAGCACCTGAGACTTATTATTTAGGAACACAAAAGGTGACTTAAACCCGTGCTCACCACCATATGCTGCATCTGAGAATGCTGCAAAGGCAACAACCAGGATAGAAAAGTACACTTTTCAAGTTCCTGAAACTGTCAGCCCAAGGGGGCATTGGTGGCCTATTATTCCCTAGAGTTCTGAGTTTCCTTTATGTAATTCTAGGCAGAAGAATTATGTTTTCTCTTGATAAAGAGGGATAGTTTATGACCAGAGGAATATTTCCTTAGCATTTTAAATTTAAATGTAATTACATATACCATTGTTTTCAAGTGTACAATATAATGATTCAATATTTGTATATATTGGAAATGATTATCACCACAATAAGCCTAGTTAAAATCCATCAGTATACAAGTTTTCTTTCATTGATGTGAGCTACTCCATGAGGAGCTTTCAAATATACAGTACACTAATATTATTAACTAGGGTCACCATACTCTATATTTCAACCCTGTGACTTACTTATTTTATAACTGGAAGCTTGTATATTTTGAGCCCTTTCACACGTTTTGCCCAACCGACCAATCTGTTCTTTGCATATATGAGCTTGTTTCCTTTTTACCTCCAGATGCCACTTGTAAGTGAGATCAGATGGTATCTGTCTTTCTCTATCTGACTCATTTCACATGGCATAATATCATCAAGGTCCATCCATCTTATTGCAAATTGCAAGATTTCCTTCTTTTTATGGGTAACAGTCCATTGTATATATAGCAGTTTTCTATATCTATTATTCTGTTAATGAACACTAGGAATATTTTCATATCTCTACTATGATAAATAATGCTGTGCTGAACATGGCAATACAGGTATCTTTTAGAGTTTGTATTTTCATTTTCTTAAGATAAATACACAAAACTGGAATTGCTGGATAATACAGTAGTTCAATTTTTTTTTTTTTTTTTTTTTTTNTCAATTTTTTTTTTTTTTTTTTAGGAAACTGCATACAGTTTTCCATAGTGGCTACTCAAATTTAGACTTCCACTAACAATTCACATGAGTTCCCTATTCTTGGCATCCTCACCACATTTGTTATTTCTTATGTTTTTGATAATGGCTATTCTAACAGGCATGAAATGATATCTCATTGTGGTTTTGATTTGCATATCCCTTACCATTAATGATGTTGAGTATATAACTCTCAGCAGACTACATGCCTTCTTTGGGAAAAAAAAATCTGTTCAGGTTCTTGTGCATTTTCGTTTTGTTTTTATTTTATTTTTTGTTGAAATATAGTTGATTTACAATGTGCTAATTACTGTTGTTCAGCAAAGCAATTCAACTATATGTTGTTGTTTTTATTCAGCCACAAAGTCATCTCTGACTCTTTGTAACCTCATGAACTACCCCACGCCAGGTCCCTCTATTCTCCACTATCTCCCTGAGTTTGCTCAAATTCATACCCATTGAATCAGTAATGCTATGTAACCATCTCATTGTCTGCCATCCTCTCCTTTTGCCTTCAGTCTTTCCCAGCATCAAGGTTTTTTCCACTGAGTCGACTCTTTGCATCAGGTGGTCAAACTACTGGAGCTTCAGCTTCAGCATTAGTCCTTCCAATGAATAAATTAGGTTTGATTTCCTTTAGGATTGACTGGTTTGATCTTCTTGCAGTCCAAGGAACTTTCAAGAGTCTTCTCCAGCACCACAGATTGAAAGCATCAGTTCTGTTCTCAGCCTTTTTTGTGGTCCAAGTTTCACATCCATTCACGAGTACTGGAAAAAACAGCTTTGCCTATCTGTACCTTTGCTGGCAAAGTGATGTCTCTGCTCTTTAATATGCTATCTAGGTTTGACATAACTTTCCTTCCAAGGAGCAAGTGTCTTTTAATTTCATGGCTGCAATTACTGTCCACAATGATTTTTTAAGCATTCTTTTCCATTACAGTTTATCATAGGATGTTGAACATAGTTCTCTGTGCCATACAGTAGGACCTTGCTGCTTATCTACTCCATATATAAAAGCCTACATCAGCTAACCCCAATCTCTAACTCCATCCCTCCCCTAATTCACTCTCCCTTGACAACCACCAGCCTCTTCTCTATCCCTGTGATTCTGTTTTGATTTCATAGATATGTTCATTTGTGTCAGATTTTAGTTTCCATATGTAAGTGGCATCATGTGGTATATTTGTCTTTCTCTTTCTGACTTACTTTACTTAGTATAATCTCTAGATGCATCTATGTTTCTGCAAATCCCATTATTTTGTTCTTTTTATGGCTGAATAATATTCTATTGTATATTTGAATGACAGATGTCTTTTTAATTTTTATTTTATTTTTAATTGTAGGGTAATTGCATCTGAATATTGTGATGGTTTCCACTATACATCAACATGAATCAGCCATAGTTATACATAGGCCCCCACAACCACACCTGTACCTCCCTCCCCATCCCCCTCCTCTAGGTCATCACAGAGCACCAACTTTGTGTTCTCTGCATCATAAAGCAAATTCCCACCAGATATCCACTTTACATATATTAATGTACATGTTTCAATATTATTCTCTCAAGTCATCCCACCCCTTCCCTCCTAAACCATGACCATAAATCTGTTTTTTATGTCTGTGTCTCCTTTGCTGCCCTGCAAATAGGATCATCAGTAACATTTTTGTGGATTCCATATATATACATTAATATATGCTATCTGTCTTTCTCTTTGTGACTTAATCCATTGTGTATAATAGGCTCTACGTTCATCTACCTCATTAGAACTGATTCAAATACATTCCTTTTTATAGCTGAGTAATATTGCATTGTGTATAGTATCACAAATTATTCTGTCAATGGACATCCAGGTTGTTTCCATGTTCTAGCAATTGAAAATAGTGCTGCAGTGAACATTGGGGGAACAGGTATCTTTCTTACTTATGGTTTCCTAAGGGTTTACGCCCAGTAGTGGGATTGGTGGGTATGACATTCTCTTTATCCATTCACCTGTTGATGAACTTTAAGTTGTTTCCATGTCTTGGTTATATGAATAGTGCTGCTATGAATATAGGGGTTCATGCATCTCTTTGAATTATAATATTGTTCAGATATATACTCAGGACTGGAATTGCTGGATCATATTATAACTCAATTTCTAGTTTTCTGAGGAACCTCCAAACTGTTTTTCACAGTGGCTCTACCAACTTATATTCCCATTGACAGTATAGGAGGGTTCCTTTTTTTCCACATCCTCTTCCGCATTTCTTATGTGTAGACTCTTTAATGGTGGCTCTTCTGACCAGTGTGAGGTGGTACCTCATTGTCATTTTGATTTACATTTCTCTAATAATTAGCTCTGCTGAGCATCTTTTCATGTGCCTCTAGGCTATCTGTATGTCTTCTTTGAAGTAATGTGTATTTAATCACCTGCCATTGTTGGATAGGGTTGTTTGGTTTTTATTGTTGTTGTTGAGTTGTATTGCATTATTTGTAAATATGTTTTCCCATTCTGTACATTGGTGTTTTCATTTTGCTTATGGTTTCGTTTGCTGTTCAAAAGTTTTTAAGTTTAATTAAATCCTCTTTTTTTGTTTGTTTGTTTTTATTTCTATTGCCTTAGGAGACTGACATAAGACATTGATATGATTTATATCAGAGAATGTTTTGCCTATAATTCCTTCTAGGAGTCTTATGGTGTCATGTCTTATATTTAAGTATTTAAGTCATTTTGAGTTTATTTTTATGTATGGTGAGAGGGTATATTCTAACTTCATTGATTTACATGTGACTGTCCAACTTTCCTGTCTTTCCCAATGGCTTAGCCATGAAGAATCCACCTTCAGTGAAGGAGATGCAGCAGATCCAGGTTTGATCCCTGGATTGGGAAGATCCTCTGTAGGAGTGCATGGCAACCCGCTCCAGTATTCTTGCCTGGAGAATCCCATGGGCAGGGGAGCTGGGTATGCTACAGTCCATACGGTCATACAGAATCAGACATTTTCTAAGTGACCTAGCATGAATGCATGCATGCACATTCAACTTTCCAAGATGACTTGCTGAAAAGATTATCTTTTTCTTATTGTATATTCTTGTCTCCTTTGTTGAAGATTGACTCTAGGTGTTAAAGGTTTATTTCTGACTCTCTATTCTATTCCATTGATCTGGATGGCTTCTTTTTGCCATTGTTGTTTGTATGTGTGTGTGTGTGTGTGTGTGCATGTGTGCTGATACCACACTGTATTTTTGTCTGAAGTCTTTGTATTTTTGTACTATTGTCTGAAGTCTAGGAGAGTTATGCTTTCTGCTCTGTTCTTTTTCTTCTGGATTGTTTTGGTAATTCTGGGACTTTAATGTTTCCATATGATATTTAGGATTATTTGTTCTAGTTCTGTGAAAAATATTATGATTAATTTGGTAGTGGTCTCATTAAATCTGTAGATTGCTTTGGATAGTATGGCCATTTTAACAATATTGATTCTTCCAATCCCAGAGCAGGAGATATCTTTCCATTTCCTTGAACCATCTTCAGTTGCCTTTATTCACTTTCTATAGTTCTCAGTCTATAAGTCTTTCACCTCCATGGTCAGGATTATTCCTAAGTATTTTATTTTAGAAGGTGTGATTTTAAAAGGTATACTTTTTTACATTCCTTTTTTACCAGAAAATTTATTTGTTTTATTTCTTATCAGAAAACTTAACAGATACTTAATTGTTACTGTAAAGAAGTGAAATGATTTCTGAATGTTATTCATATCCTGCTGCCTTTCTGATTCACTTATCAGTTCTAGTAGTTTCTATATGGAATCTTTAGAGTTTTCTCTGTATGATATTATTTCATCTGCATATAGTGATAGTTTTACCTCTTCCCTCCTAATTTGGATTCATTTGTTTTCACTGTCTAATTGCTGTGTCTAAAAATTCCAATAGTGTATTGAATAAACAGGTGAGAATGTCTTGTCTTGTTCCATCTCTGCCTTGTTCCAGATTTTAGCAGGAAGGCTTTTTGATTGTCTTTAAATGGATTTTTTTTTTTTTTTTTTTGCTATTGAGTTCTATAATTTTCTTAACATAGTTTGGATATTAACCTTTAATAAGATATAATTTATAAATATTTTTCTCCCATTCAGTAGGTTGCCTTTTCATTTTATTGATAATTTCTTGCATTGTGCAGAGGATGACATTTTTAAGAACAATGTCAAGAACAATTAATAGTTACACTGGAACAGGAATAAACCATGACTATTAAAGACAGAATGGATAAATCTGATTATCCTATATTAAAAAGACAAAACATTCATGAGATCAAGAAAAGGGTTTAAATCTACTAAGATGAAAGCCAATATCTAAGTGTGTATTTGCCTACAAACACATATGCATATATGCCCATTTTTAGTTAGTCTCTCAAAAGGTTCATGACTCTAAAAGATTAAGAATTACTGAATTTTATTCTCTTGTCCATTGCAAACACTTTTATCATATTATCTATAATAGATACAATTTCTATCATGGTCTTCATTTTTTTATGTTCTCATTATATGCTCTAAAGATTTAATGTGACTGTTTGTTCTCTAGTCCTAAAATAGTCATTCATTCACTGCCAAACATTTAATCGGTGCGTGTGCTCAGTCAGTACGTCATGTCTGACTTTTTGTGACCCCATGGACTCTTTGTAGCCCACCAGGCTCCTCTGTCCTTGGAATTTTCCAGGCAGGAGTATTGGAATGGGTTGCCATTTCCTCCTCCAGAGAATCTTCCAACCCAGGGATTGAATTCATAGCCCCTGCATTGGCAGGTGGATTCTTTACCACTGAATCACTTGGGAAGCCATTAAATTAGCACTTACATTGAAACATAAGCTTTTCTATATGCTGGGATATGAAGATGAGTAAGATTTAATTGAATCACTGAAGAAATCCCTAGCCAGTGAGAATGTAAACAAACAAAAAAAGTTGTATTTCTCATAATCCTCTAATGTTCCACAGACTTTTAATCAAATTAATAAAATCACTAGAAATAGAAAGTGTTCTCAGTTTGGATTCTCTGAATGAACAGTACAATTGATCACATGGTCTTAAGCTTCCTAGCCACAATAGTGACTTTCTTTTTGATCTTTGTAAGTGTACTACTCAGTTTCTGCTTTCTGCGTCCTGGTTTGAACTGACTGACATTGTCCATAGAGAAGGATTTCCACATTGAGTTACGAAATTTATACACAAGTCTCTTTTGCTATTGGTCTGCTGTCAGAGTATCTTAAGGACTTCCCTGCAGCTCAAACGATAAAGAATCTGCCTGCAATGCGGGAGACCAGGGTTTGATCCCTGGCTTGGGAAAATCCTTTGGAGAAGTGAATGGTAAGCCACCCTAGTTTTCTTGCCTGGAGAATGCCATGGACAGAGGAGCCTGTAGGGCTACAGTCTGTGGGTTGCAAAGAGTTGGACATGACTGAGTGACTAACACACACACAGTGTGTTTAGTAGACTGGGGTAGGTTGCATTCTTTTGTAGGGCTACAGTCTGTGAGGTTGCAAAGAGTTGGGCATGACTGAGTGACTAACACACACACAGGGTATTTAGTAGACTGGGGTACGTTGCATTCTTTTGTCTCTGGGTTTTCTTAGAGAAAATCTTCAGGGAAACCACAACCTCCCATCTACTCATTTCCAGAATTAAGAAACACTTCTCTCTGCTCACTTCAGTTTACCGATTTAATCACTGATGAAATTGTAGGAATTGTTTATCCAAAGTGACCTTTCAGCAGGTTTTAAGCTCTTAAGTTCACCCCAAATTTCAGCAATATTGTCAACAAATATAGTCCATATATCTGGACTATAATTTGCAAATAACTTTTTCTGATCTAAAATCAGATCCTAGACTTCTGCCCTTGATTTTTGCTTGTTCATTTGAATCACATAATAATCCTGTGAGTTAAGGAAGAAAAGTAGTTCTACTAAATAAAGACACAGGCTTCTACTTTATAAATTTGCCCATGTTTTATATATTATGCCTAGTTGTTTTATCAAAGTGTCTTCATTTTAAGCCAATAATATACCAATTTTGGACTGCCTGGTGATTCTGCATTGTTCATAATACAGCAACTTTACCATTACTGTGGTATATCTGAATAGTAGAAAAGTGTATCTTTGGCTTGTCTTTTCAGATTTTTAAATAATTCTAAAAATGATATCCTTGAAACAGAGGATAAATCAACCTTTTAATGACTGTATCATGGAATTTAAAAAATACCTGTAACCTAAAAGTATCAAATTTCACAAAACAGCACTATCAACAGATGGGATTGTTCTCGGGTTTATACTGCCAAGCCTAAGGCAGCATTCCTCAATGATTTTTAAGGGAATTTAAGTAAAACACAATGAGAAAGATAATGTGAAATGTACATACCATTTCCCATGAAGACAATCTGGGCTTAGAAATATTTTGATGAACTTCAAACAATTCAATTTTATATCTATCATGCTATGAAAATCAATTTGTATTTTAGAATTATTATCTTAAAATTCCTTAAGGAAATGAAGGGTCCAAATCAATTTTGTGATTATCAGCTACATCATTATAAACTTTGGATATATGCATTGTTGACATAATGTAATCCATTGTACATGAAAATTATAGCTAGTCAAAACAATAAGGCTTCTATTAGGCAACAGTGCTTTAAACATTTTAAATGAGTTGGTTCTGCTANTCTTTTCTTTCGAATACAGTAAAGTATTTTTTCAGCAAGAACACTATAGAAAACTCTTGAAAGAAATCTTCAACAGGAATCTGAGCTTTCTTCTGAAAACTAGGGTTTATATAAGAGGGAAAATACGTGCTTGAAAAGCAAACAAAAACCACAACAAAATCTCTTTAAACCAAAGACAAAATAAAATATATATATATAATATATGTCTTTCATTTTCTAAAATCCTTAAAATGATTATTTAGTGCTATTCCATAATTTATAAACTATCCTTCCTATATGAAAATAAAACATTCTTACATTGTTTTGCATATTAGTCTTTATCTTCCTTGCTGGCTCCTTTTTAATTTTTTTTTATTTTTTTCTCACTACAGAAGACTATATTTTGCAAGGAGAAAGACCTCACCATCACTTCTTTAAATTTTGTTCTCTGACACTTAACAGGGCCATTTTACAACTTAGAATATTGACTTCTATCTCCTATTTCAAACACACTTTTAAATTACATGATTCCTAATAAGTCTTTAGAGGATGACATCAGACTCATCGATCTATGATGTCTTTTCTCTCTCGGTTCCCCTACTTATTGGGACAGGATTAAACTAGCCACCAGTATAATGTCTCACACTTAGATGGTGGTTAGAAAATGTGGAAAGAATTGGATTCATTTTCTTCCTACTAGTTATAATGAAAATACATTTTTCATGCTCTTTTATCTTTATTCAGAGTCTGATGTTTGACTTTTTCCAATCTTTTTCTGAGGGTCCTATTTTTACATTCATTCAGTTCAGTTCAGTAGCTCAGTCGTGTCTAACTCAATGCAACTCCATGAACCTCAGCACAGTAGGCCTCCCTGTCCATCATCAACTCCCAGAGTCTCCCAAACTCATGTCCACTGAGTCAATGATGCCATTCAACCATCTCATCCTCTGTCATCCCCTTCTCCTCCTGCCCTCAATCTTTCCCAGTATCGGGGGCTTTTCAAATGAGTCAGCTCTTCGCATCAGGTGGCCAAATTTTTGGAGCTTCAGCTTCAACATCAGTCCTTCCAATGAACACCCAGGACTGATCTCCTTTAGGATGGACTGGTTGGATCTCCTTGCAGTTCAAGGGACTCTCAAGAGTCTTCTCCAACACCACAGTTCAAAAACATCAATTCTTCAGCACTCAGCCTTCTTCACAGTCCAACTCTCACATCCATACATGACTACTGGAAAAACCATAGCCTTGACTAGATGGATGTTTGTTGACAAAGTAATGTCTCTGCTTTTGAATATGCTATCTAGGTTGGTCATAGCTTTCCTTCCAAGGAGTAAGCATCTTTTAATTTCATGGTTGCAATCACCATCTGCCCCCCAAAATATTCAGCCACTGTTCCCACTGTTTCCCCATGTATTTGCCATGAAGTGATGGGACTGGATGCCATGATCTTAGTTTTCTGAATGTTGAGCTTTAAGGCAACTTTTTCACTCTCCTCTTTCACTTTCATCAAGAGGCTCTTTAGTTCTTTGCTTTCTGCCAAAAAGGGTGGTGTCATCTGCATATCTGAGGTTATCGATATTTCTCCCAGCAATCTTGATTTCAACTTGTGCTTCCTCTAGTCCAGCTTTCCTCATGATGTACTCTGCATATAAGTTAAATAAGCAGGGTGACAATATACAGCCTTGACGTACTCCTTTTCCTATTTTGAACCAATCTGTTGTTCCATGTCCAATTCTAGCTTCCTGACCTGCATACAGGTTGCTCAAGAGGCAGGTCAGGTGGTCTGATATTCCCATCTCTTTCAGAATTTTCCACAGTTTATTGTGATCCACATAGTTAAAGGTTTTGGCATAGTCAATAAAGCAGAAATAAATGTTTTTCTGGAACTCTCTTGCTTTTTCCATGATCCAGAGGATGTTGGCAATTTGATCTCTGGTTCCTCTGCCTTTCCTGCTTCAAATCAGCTTGAACATCTGGAAGTTCACAGTTCACCTCTTGTTGAAGCCTGGCTTGGAGGATTTTAAGCATTAGTTTACTAGCGTGTGAGACGACTGCAATTGTGCAATAGTTGAGCATTCTTTGGCATTGCCTTTCTTTGGGATTGGAATGAAAACTGACCTTTTCCAGTCCTGTGGCCACTGCTGAGTTTTCTAAATTTGCTGGCATACTGAGTGTGGTACTTTCACAGCACCATCTTTTAGGTTTTGAAATAGCTCAACTGGAATTCCATCACCTCCACTAGCTTTGTTCGCAGTGAGGCTTCCTAAGGCCCACTTGACTTCACATTCCAGAATTATTGCAAATGACTATCAAGAAAAAATTTTATAACTTTCAAAATTGTTTTATTGAAAAAACGTTTTCATTGGTTACTTAATTAGCCTTGTTGGTTTCCCACCTAGAGGAATATGGACATGAGTTTGAGTAAGCTCTGGGAGTTGATGATGGACAGGGAAGCCAGGCGATCTGCAGTCCATGGGGATGCAAACGTTGAACACAACTGAGTGACTGAAATGAACTGAACTGATCCTGGTTGAGAACAGTTTCTCCTTTTTCAAAACTTTCTGAATAATCCTGTTATCTTAAAATGTATATTATGGTAGTGAGTTTGGTAAGATCTTTCTGTTGTTAGTTCTAATCCCATTATCTTAAGATATGTTATGGGTGGATCTAGTAATTGATAAGACTAGTGAGTGGGGGCACTCTCCATCCCCCTTCTGATGTCTATGTCAGAAACTTTCTCTGTCCTTTTTTCACATTATTCAAACTCTGCTACACAAAAGCTCTTGAGTAACTAAATCTGGTCCCTGGTCCTAAAGCTAAATCTTCTTTGGAGATCATGAATCTGACATTGCTCACTGTAAGTTATCAATGTGTGTGTTAGTCACTTCGTCGTGTCCGACTCTATGTGATCCTATGGACTGTAGCCCACTAGGCTCCTCTGTCCATGGAATTCTCCTGGCAAAAATACTGGAGTGGATTACCATTTCCTTCCCCAGGGGATCTTCCCAACCTAGGGATTGAACCCATGTCTCCTGCATTGCAGTCCAACTCTTTACAATCTGAACCACCAGGGAAACCCAGTTTTATCATATATGGGTGTTAATAGTCATCAGCTAGTAGATATTTAATACTACCACTTTTTATCTGGAAAAAAAATTAAACGTGTGTTTTAAACAATATTTTATAATCATTCAGCATTCCTCTATTTTTAAGTGTGTAGAAAACTGTTTTATAATGGACTGAAAATAAATTCTAACAGCTGCATTAGTGCTTTTATCTTTTTCCCTATGACATGGATCTTAAAGTAAACTGAATAGATTGGCTTTCATTACGATTCTTTAAGTGAAAGACTGTTTAAGTGAAATAAGGTAAGCAGGACAAACAGAGATGCCCCAAAACATGAGCCTGTTTTGAAAGGAGCATATGAAATTCACACTTTGATTCATCAAAGTTTTCTGATTTTGGTTTAAAAATTTCCATGATTGTATAAAAAATAAGGAAAAGTTTCTTCAACAATAAAGCCAGGAACAAACTGACCAAACTCAAAAATAACTTGGAAGACAGCAAGAAGGAAAAAAGCTAAATCATCATTTGATCAAGAGAAACATAACCCTGTAGATAGGGATCTAACAAATCTTCATGTAAATGGTTTTAAGTGAAAATTTAAATTGAGATTAATTGAAAAGTTGTTTCAGAGATTTTTAGATATTAAAAAAAGCTCTATTTAGGAATTAAAATATCATCCAAATAAGACCTATACAGAAATCACTCAAAAATCAATTAAAATACATCAAAATGTGGAGGAAGTGATATGTTGCACTCTACCCTAGAAAAACTCAGATTGGAATATGGTAGACATTAAAATACTGAGCTCATATTTTATCAGCATACCAGATACCCCAAAAATAGTTTCATGCAGTTAATGTACATGGTAATATTGGTAAATTGTTTCACTATACATAAATAGTTCTAAGATATGTGTCAAATATTTAAAAATAGTATATCTCTATTTTTGTACAGAAGAAAGCTAACAATAATATTGCCCAGTGATTCTGTCCCATACTACTACAAATTTTTTGTTTTCTTGGATGGTGTGTATAAATTATGTTATCAGTAGTGTAAAAATAGGTGACTTTTCTTCCCAGAACATAGTCAATCTAATTATCTTCTATAATATATCCACAACAGCCTGTGTAGGAATTAAAATAATGATTTACCCTTTGCATATTAAGACATAGAAATGTAATGACCAACTGTCAGATCAATGAGCACAGATTTAAGTATTCAATATTTAAATTCAAAACAGTCCTGGTTAAGATTCTCAAATTCATACTTCAAAAGACTATTTAAAATAACACAATGAGTACAATATGGGGCAACATTATAACCAGATTTATCAATCAGTTAAATTTAAAACATAAACTAATCATAGGTGCTTATAGGCAAACATTAAAAATATAAACTGAGTTTCTATTCCCTCCTCACCAGAGAATACACTTGTTTTCTCATCTAGGTGCTATCTCTCTTTTTTTTTCTTCTTCTCCCCTTTGCTTTGATTATTTTTTCGGTGAAGGTTACAGAGCACATTGCAGGATCAAATAACTTCCATCGCAAGGATCACCATTTCCCACTGTTACTACCATAAATTGTGGTAACATTTGGCTTTTCTAGATTCAGCAACTTTGGTTTGTCCTTTGTTTTTTGCTCCTCCTTTTTCTCTCCTTCTCTCTGCCTTGCCTTTTTGCTCTTATCTGATTTTCTTCAGTTCAGTTCAGTTCAGTTCATTTCAGTCGTTCAGTCGTGTCTGACTCTTTGTGACCCCATGAATTGCAGCACACCAGGCCTCCCTATCCATCACCATCTCCCGGAGTTCACTCAGACTCACGTCCATCAAGTCCATGATGCCATCCAGCCATCTCATCCTGGGTCGTCCCCTTCTCCTCCTGCCCCCAATCCCTCCCAGCATCAGAGTCTTTTCCAATGAGTCAACTCTTCGCATGAGGTGGCCAAAGTACTGGAGCTTCAGCTTTAGCATCATTCCTTCCAAAGAAATCCCAGGGCTGATCTCCTTCAGAATGGACTGGTTTAGTGTCCTTGCAGTCCAAGGAACTCTCAAGAGTCTTCTCCAACACCACAGTTCAAAAGCATCAGTTCTTCATCGCTCAGCCTTCTTCACAGTCCAACTCTCACATCCATACATGACTACTGGAAAAACCATAGCCTTGACTAGACTGACCTTAGTTGGTAAAGTAATGTCTCTGCTTTTGAATATACTATCTAAGTTACTCATAACTTTTCTTCCAAGGAGTAAGCGTCTTTCAATTCATGGCTGCAATCACCATCCGCAGTGATTTTAGAGCCCCCCAAAATAAAGTCTGACACTGTTTCCACTGTTTTCCCATCTATTTCCCATGAAGTGATGGGACCGGATGCCATGATCTTAGTTTTCTGAATGTTGAGCTTTAAGCCAACTTTTTCACTCTCCACTTTCACTTTCATCAAGAGGCTTTTTAGTTCCTCTTCACTTTCTGCCATAAGGGTGGTGTCATCTGCATATCTGAGGTTATTGATATTTCTCTCCGCAATCTTGATTCCAGCTTGTGTTTCTTCCAGTCCAGCGTTTCTCATGATGTACTCTGCATATAAGTTAAATAATCAGGGTGACAATATACAGTCTTGACTTACTCCTTTTCCTATTTGGAACCAGTCTGTTGTTCCATGTCCAGTTCTAACTGTTGCTTCCTGACCTGCATACAGATTTCACAAGAGGCAGGTCAGATGGTCTGGTATTCCCATCTCTTTCAGAATTTTCCACAGTTTATTGTGATCCACATAGTCAAAGGCTTTGGCATAGTCAATAAAATAGAAATAGATGTTTTTCTGGAACTCTCTTGCCTTTTCTTCAAACTCATGTAAACTGTATTGCTTGCTCTCTCTTTCCATTGCTACTTCCTACCTGTCTACATTTCCTTCGCCCACATATCTTTTTGTTTCTAGAACTTTGTTGTGGGCTCATTCTTTCAGATGCTGCTCTTCTCCTCAGTTAGCGGGATATACTCTTCAGGAAAATACCATCACAGAATTTTGAGAAGAAATACTGTCCATTGCCACCAGGAGGGCAATTCTTGCCAAGAATCAAAACAAATCTTCTATAGTGTTGTCAGTTTCTTCAGTGTAAGGAAACTCCCAACAGGATAAGTGCTACATATCAAACATGGCAGCTCCAAGGAATAGCAGATATTGAGTTCAGTGTATTAGAAGCATAGCAATTACACTTTTATAGTTTTCTCTTTAGTCTGTTCTCTTCAGTTTTCTTTGACATTCCCTTTGATGACAAGCTTTAAGAAAGCATTAACAGCAGATCATATATACTATTTTATCTGTGGGAAGAAGTGAGAATGGAGAAGGCACTAATGAGCAGAAAGGAAATGCTGACATAGTTAACCTCTGGACATGGCTGGTAGTCTTTTCCGAAGTAGAAGTGTGATTGTTGTGCTGTGCTCACTTGTGTCCAACTTTTTGTGACCCCATGGACTGTAGCCTGCCACACTCTGTCCGTGGAATTTACTGGGGCTGGTTGCCATTTCCTACTCCAGGGGATTTTCCAGACCCAGGTCCTGAACCCACCTCTCTTGCATCTCTGCATTGGCAAGTGGATTCTTTATGACTGGACCTCCTGGGAAGCCTCAGAGTTGTGACTGGTGTACACTGAAAGCTTCACATCTCAAGAACACCTTCCTGGCAGCATGGTAGACTTTTAGATAAGTTTAAGAGTGAGCATACTTTAGAATCCCTATTAGGGTGATTCTATAGACAGAACCAAGAATTAATAAAGACAAAAGCAGAGTATGGAGACAGGGGAAGCAGATGAAGTAATGAAAGGGATAAAAAAAACTGGAATAGTTGGTCATTTTTAAGACTGACCTATTTCCTGATTATTAACACAATCTCCTGAGACTCAGGGAGTGGTATCTCTGCTTGTCTGATTGTAAATAAGATTATTTTTTACTTCTTTTTTTGATTTATTATTATTATTTTATTTTACAATGTTGTATTGGTTTTGCCACACATCAACATGAATCTGCCATGAGTGTAAACGTGTTCCCAAAAGGATAGGTGAATACAATAGGTCAAGGCTTGAAAAAATGCTTATATATTATTGTAATGGAAAGAAGAAATGGGGAATGGGCCCTTAGCTCTGGTTCATCAGTTTACTGGTGCATGAGCTTAGAATATACAGTTAGCTCCAGACCTCTCAAGTCTTCAAATATAAAATAAAAATCCCCCATGATTTTAAATTCTAAATTTATAGAAGAAACTCATTGAGATTATTTAATAGTAATGATAATTCATATTTATTAACATATTTTTTGCCAGGCACTATGTTAATATTTGAATATACCATCTCACTTAATCTTTGCAACAACCTAACAATGTTATGGATACAATAAATTATTTTTACTTTATACACAAACAAATAGATGAATCAAATAACTTGACCAATATCATATATCTTTCAAGGGATAGTGCTTATATTTAAAATTTATCTTATTCCAAAGCCCAGAATATTAACCATTTATATACTTTGCTTGTTTTCCTCCTCAAATTTTTCTTCAAAAAGCAATATTCTTGCCAATCAAATTATACGTCATATTGTATGCATACAATCTAGATGCTTTTTACTACATTTCGGAGATTTGGTTTTCATAAAAGCTATCTTTGAAGGAAACATATTTGTATTATTTATATATTATATGATGGAATTATGTTTCCAAGGATGTGAGGATACTTAGAAGTGACTGCTGCTTTCCATATAGTTAAACCCTGAGTGGGAAAGGAAAAAAAGCTAAGATGGATACAGAGAAATTAGATCTTAATGGTATTGTATGTGTACCTACATCAAGCTGTATCTGAGGACAGGTCTTCCACTAGTTATCTCTATTGCATAATCCAGGTCATTTGGGTATCCTACAACTCACAGCAGAAATGGTCATGGCTGGCATTTTCCCGCAGTTATAAGCAGTAGATGTATAATAGTTTCAAACTGAAAACAACCCAAGTTCTCATAAATAGAAAAGTGGATAAATAAATTATAGTTTATTCATATGATGAAACTGACATATACAATAACACCAAATACTTTGTTACATGGAAGAAGCCTTGTAAGAATTCTTATATATAAAAAATGAAAGTGGTGGCTCCCTAAATTGGGAGGGGAATCAATTTGAAAAGAACACAAGTAATGTTTTGGACTAATGGAAATATTTATATATTGTTTTGGATGGTAGTTTTATGAGAATATTCAATTCTCAAAACTCATCAAATTACTTAAGAGTTATGAATCTTATTGATTATTAATCATACTTTAATTTCAAAAGATGATATTCTCCTGTTTATATCAGTAACATCTATATCTGCTATCCAACATAGTGGCTATTAGCTACATTTGCTATATAATTTGAGATTAACAGTTCATTTCGTTAGTTGCACTAGCCATATCGCAAGTGCTCAATAAATACCTACAGCTAGTGGCTACAGCATTGGTCAGTGAAGATATAAAACATCCTGATCATTGAGGAATGTTCTACTGGCCAGTGTTAATCTTGTAGAATGCCATGACCATTACCTGCTGATGAGTTGACTACACTGAATCAGTTAATTCCACTGAATCTTCTGACTACTGTGTTATTTCTTTCCTTTTTTCTTAATTGACAAATTTTCCCATTATATTTACAAGTTTATTTTCTTTCATTTTATTCTTAGCTTAATTCAATTTGATTTACTGTCTTCAGAAAATATAATCACAAGGGATAGTAGTGGACAATTAATCATAAAATCCTGCCAACCTTTGTTAAACTTATTCTACTGGCAAAGTTAGCATCACTTAATACTAACTGCTTACTTTATTAGTAATTTGTAATTCACATGACCTGCATTTTTTCTCTCTTTCCTGTTTCGCCAGATTTGTTAATTCTTCTTCCTACTTATCCTTATCCAGACTTTTTAGACTTTATTCCAGACCTTATTCACCAACACTCAGTATTACTCAAAATAATTTTTCTAAACATGAAACACGATTTTAAAGGAAACATTACCCAGAATAATAACTAAAATAGATCCTCCAGAATTGCTCTATATATGTGATGAGGGACCCAAGAGATCATAGCCTACATTCCCGCCTCAAACCATGGCCTTGACTTTAAGTCAGGATAACTCTACTCTCAGTCTCAACAAGCACAGGCTCGTAGTGATTGCTTACTCTCTTATCCAAATTGGTACTTGAGTTTTAGTTAAAATCTTTAGCTGGACATTTTTTCTTACCTTTATTAACCAGTGTTGTCTGAAACAGGCCATTTCCTAAAACAACTTTATAATCTTCTTTTGCTAAATGGATCCCCATATGGCTTCCCTATTTTTCTCTCTCCTTAATAACTTATTTCTATCTATCAGTTATAATCTTATGTATCCTCTTCTTTGATGTTTTCCTTGAGTACTTTGATCAAATTTATACTTTTCAGTCTCTCAACAATAACAGAACTAGTTTGGGGACCATACATAATTATCAAATCATATCATGTCTTGATATGCAATTAAATTTTATTGTGTAATTATAAAAAAGAATAATGTATCCAAATGAGCAACTACCTGAATGACAATGCATACCAAAAATGTTAGCTGTCATCAATCTTATGCACATATCCTGTCTTGAAACCTAGACAATAAGGCCCTTATTAACAGAAAAATATATGCAATAGTTTTAGTGTACACTGGCAGTGCCTGACAGTGTTTTATATGCATATTATTATCTGTACAGCACATATTGATGTTTTGCATATATCAGTAATTGGTAAACTTCTAAGATTTTAATTACAGCATATGTAAATGATTTAAATACATTTATAAACAATAGAGTATAATCCACTGCAAGATGAAAGAGGAATGTAAAGAAAATCAGCCCTGAATTTAACATCAATGTCTGTTGTTTATTTGATGTTTAACTCCCATGTAAACAATATTTAAAAGAAAACATAAGATTCATTGTCAAATACTTCCTGGAAACAAAGAGCTAGAACACAATGACACAAGTTGCATCTCATCCTACAAAGCCAACTGCTCTAAGCAGCCTTCTCTCTCCTCTTGGGCAGATGGTACTCATTATGATTACTCTCAGATGACAGAGTGGTTTGCAGCAGGCTTGTATTTACAGTTATGACTCTCACATAAGTAAGTTTACTAAGGTTATAAAGCTAATTAGCTCTGTCCACATCTCAATATTTTTTGTTCTTCTAGCCCACAAATCTGGAGAAGGGAAAGGCTACCCACTCCAGTATTCTGGCCAGGGTAATTCCATGGACTGTATAGTCCATGGGATCGCAAAGAGTTGGACACAACTATTTTGGCAATAACGAAGAGAGGACAGCCTAGGGAAAATGACAGAGGAAAACTGAGAAAATAGATAAGGCTCTTAGACTGTGCTATTTTTTGTAATATCAAATTTAAAAAAATAATCTTAAAAGCATTGCTGTGATTACAAAAATTTATGGGGCATAAGACAATTAAAGATATAGGGTGACCTGAATATTTCTATTTAAGAAATAAAGATGTAAAATATTGGTTTCAAACCTTGTTTGCTGTCTTATTCTGACACAGCCACAGTTGAGATGAGGTTTGAGGTGATGTATGTCCATTGATGACTCCTTAAGCACAGAAAGATGGAGTTCAGTTAGGAAATATTTAACTGGTGGTATATATGACTGAGGAATCCTTTTATTTTTTTCACTTAATAAAATGAACATGAATGTATCAAGATATATTGTTATTGTAAAATTCTGAAAGTGTGAGGACAGGAGAAATAAGTTCAGACTGACTTAAGTTTTACGAATAGAAGCAGCATTCCTGAGCATAGTTAAGCTAGTAAGCCAATCACCATCTATCTCCATACAGAGCAAAATTCAATCAAAAGCAAAAGTATATTAAAAAGTAAGTTGCTACATGTCATTGATTTTTAATAGTTGCCTAAAAATAAAATTTCCATAATCAAGATGCAGTAGACATACCCTCTGGCAGCCTCACAAAAAGAAAAGTTTCAAACAAACTATTTATATTATTAAAAGCATATAACTTGGCACAATACTCTTGTCTCTTCATGCCTTTACCATACTGTGTTACTAAACTTCATTGCTAATCTTCTAAAATGTGTTTTTATACTTAATTTTAGTGTTTTGGTTGTCATTCACTAGTTAGGAAAGAAAAATATTTAAAAAAAGTAATGAACATATTCTGTTTTGAAGTTGCTTTATATTAGCAAACACCCTCTTCCAACAACAAAAGAGAAGACTCTACCATGGACATCACCAGATGGTTAATACCAAAATCAGATTTATATTCTTTGCAGCCCAAGATGGAGAAGCTCTATACAGTCAGCAAAACCAAGACCGGAACAGATTGTGGTTCAGATCATGAACTCCTTGTTGCCAAATTCAGACTTAAATTGAAAAAAGTAGGGAAAACCACTAGACCACTCAGGTATGACCTAAGTCAAATCCCTTACAATTATACAGTAGAAGTGAGAAATAGATTTAAGGGATTAGATCTGATGGACAGAGAGCCTGAAGAACTATGGACCCAGGTTCCTGACATTGTACAGGAGGTGGGGATCAAGACCATACCCAAGGAAAATAAATGCAAAAAGGCAAAATGGTAATCTGAGGAGACCTTTCAAAAAGCTATGAAAAGAAAAGTGAAAGGCAAAGGAGAAAAGGAAAGATACACCCATTTGAATATAGAGTTCCAAAGAATAGCAAGGAGAGATAAGAAAGCATTCCTCAGTGCAAAGAAATAGAGGAAATGCAAAGAAATAGAGGAAAACAATTGAATGGGAAAGACTAGAAATCTCTTCAAGAAATTTAGAGATACCAAGGGAATGTTTCATGCAAAGATGGGTTCAATAAAGAACAGAAATGGTATGGACCTAGCAGAAGCAGAAGATAGTAAGAAGAGGTGGCAAGAATACACAGAAGAACTATACAAACAAGATCTTTAAGATGGAGATAATCGTAATGGTGTGATCACTCACGTAGAGCCAGACATCTTGGAATGCAAAGTCAAGTGGGCCTTAGGAAGCATCACTCCGAACAAAGCTAGTGGAGGTGATGGAATTCCAGTTGAGCTATTTTCAAATCCTAATGCTGCGAAACTGCTACACTCAATATGTCATCAAATTTGGAAAACTCAGCAGTGGCCACAGGACTGGAAAAGATCAATTTTCATTCCAATCCCAAAGAAAGGTAATGCCAAAGAATGCTCAAACTACCGCACAATTGAATGCATCACACATGCTAGCAAAGTCATGCTCAAAACTCTGCAAACCAGGCTTCAGCAAGACGTGAACTGTGAACTTCCAGATGTTCAAGCTGGTTTTAGGAGAGGCAGAGGAACCAGAGATCAAATTTCCAAGAGCTGTTGGATCATTAAGAAAGCAAGAGACTTCCAGAAGAACATCTATTTCTGCTTTATTGACTATGCCAAAGCCTTTGACTATGTGGATCACAACAAAGTGTGGAAAATTCTGAAAAATATAGGAATACCAGACCACCTGACCTGCCTCCTGAGAAATCTGTATGCAGGTCAAGAAGCAACAGTTAGAACTGGACATGGAACAACAGGTTCCAAATAGGAAAAGGAGTAGTTAAGGTTATATATTGTCACCCTGCTTATTTAACTTATATGCAGATTACATCATGAGAAATGCTAGACTGGATGAGGCAGAAGCTGGAATCAAATTGCCAGGAGAAGTGTCGATAACTTCAGATATGCAGATGACACCACGCTTATGGCATAAAGCAAAGTAGAACTAAAGAGCCTCTTGATGAAAGTGAAAGAGGAGAGGGAAGATGTTGGCTTAAAACTCAACATTCAGAAAACTAAGATCATGGCATCTGGTCCCATCACTTCATGGAAAATAGATTGAGAAATGTTGGAAACAGTGACAGACTTTATTTTGAGGGGTTCCAAAATCACTGCAGATGGTGACTGTAGCCATGAAATTAGAAGACGCTTGCTCCTTGGGAGAAGAGTCATGACCAACCTAGATAGCAGGGGCATTACTTTGCTAACAAATGTCCGTCTAGTCAAAGCTATGATTTTTTCATTATTCATGTATGGATGTGAGAGTTGGACTATAAAGAAAGCTGAGCACTGCAGAAGTGATGCTTTTGAACTGTGGTGTTGGAGAAGACTCTTGAGAGTCCCTTGGCCAGCAAGCCCATCCAACCAGTCCATCCTAAAGGAAATCAGTCCTGAATATTCACTGGAAGGACTGATGCTGAAGCTGAAACTCAATCCTTTGGCCACCTGATGTCAAGTATTGACCTGATGCTGGAAAAGACCCTGATGATGGGAAAGATTGAAGGCAGGAGGAGAAGTGGACAACAGAGGAAGAGATGGTTGGATGGCATCACCAACTCAATGGACATGAGTTTGAGTAAACTCCGGGGATTGGTGATGGACAGGGAAGCCTGGCACACTCAGCCCATTGTGTCACAAAGAGTTGGACACAACTGAGTGACTGAACTGAAGTGAAAGTGTTCTTTATTATATCCAGCCAGTAATACCCTCCTTTATTTTCCTCTCCTGTTATATTTTGATATTACTGATTAACATAATGTTTATGGATACATGGGTAATTCTTGGCACTGTGGCCTGAACCCTTGGATATTATTCTCTTTCTTAATTTTGATGTGTATATTTTTTCCATTAAGAAAGTAAGAATGTGAAAATGCAAAAACAGGTATTTTTCCAATCACTTGTTCACTCTCACTCTTTATTTAAATATCAAGAATGCAGATGACAGCTTCAACTAGTCAAGTGAAATTTTAAATATGTAAATCAAAGCAACTTTCTTTACAGAAAGAAAATGACAGTAAACAGAAGAAAGTATTATGTATTTTATCCTAACGTTCATCAATATGTTAACTTTAAAGGAGTTACAATATACAGAACTGAATATACAGTTGTAATATATAGAACTGAAAATCTTTTCTGCAGAACAAAAATTTATCTGCTCAATATAAAATAATTCTTAATAATTTTCTTAAGACTCTTTCCAACCAGCCTTTTAGCCTAGTTTATAAATCCTCTGGTATTGCTGTAGCATTTCTTAGTTGTAAGGATAGGGGAAACGTTTAGGAATTTAAGAAGCTACAAAAGAAGCATAAGCATTCCAATGAAGTTATATGTTTAGAAAAAAAAATTTTTAAAAATAGTGTTGTTCAAGAGAATGCCATATTTGGAGCTTTGGTAAAATTAGCCAAATTAAGCTCCAGTAAACAACAGAAAGTGTTATCTACAAAATTATTTCTAAAACTTAAAACTGAATTAAATGAAAGCATGAACTGAAAAGCTCTAACATAAATAATAGATAAAATCTTGACTTCTGAAATAGTTATCAAAAAAGTAATGTGTATTAAAGCCAAGAAGTTCCTGAAATGATATTCTATTTAACTTGGAATATTGTCATACACCACTAATTTTTTTATTAATCTTCCTCAAACAGGGAATAGGTATTGTTTTAAACTTAAAGACACCATATATATTAACATTTGGTTTCAGCAGTTCAGTATTAATTTGGCCGCAGAACCTGAAGTGTAATATTTTAATTATTGTTCTATAATTTTAAATGCTATGTGCAATAGTGAGAAAGACTTTATAATTATAGATTAACCAATTATATCACATTATAATTATATAGTTTAATCNTTTAATCCACTTCCAAAGTACACACAATTTCATAGTAAGTGCTTACAAGCAAAGACAATGCCTTCTGCTTTGTAAAATGTTAACTTCTATACATTTTTACAAACAAATAAATGAAATAGAAAATTAACTATTGAATTGCAGTATTGCTAATTTCATAAATTCAGTTCAGTTCAGTCGTTCAGTCATGTCCAACTCTTTGCAACCCCATGGACTACAGGATGCAAGGCCTCCCTGTCCATCAACAACTCCCGGAGTTTACTCAAGCTTATGTCCATTGACTTAGTGATGTGATCCAACCATCTCCTCCTCTGTTGTCCTCTTCTCCTCCCGCCTTCAATCTTTCCCAGCATCAGGGTCTTTTCAAATGAGTCAATTCTTCATATCAGGTGGCCAAAGCATTAAGTTTCACCTTCAGCGTCAATCCTTCCAATGAATATTCAAGACTGATTTCCTTTCGGATGGACTGGTTGGATGGGCTTGCTGGCCAAAGGACTGTCAAGAGTCTTCTCCAACACCAGACTTCAAAAGCAACAATTCTTCGGCACTCAGCTTTCTTTATAGTCCAGCTCTCACATCCATACCTGACTATTGGAAGAAACATAGTTTTGACTGGATGGACCTTCATTGGCAAAGTAATGTCTCTGCTTTTTAATATGCTGTCTAAGTTAGTCATAAAATTTTTTCTAGGGAGCAAGCATCTTTCAATTTCATGGTTGCAGTCACCAGGTGCAATGATTTTGGAGCTCAAAAAAATAAAGTCTGTCACTGTTTTCCCATCTATTTACCATGAAGTGATGGGACCAGATGTCATGATCTTAGCTTTCTGAATGTTGAGTTTTAAGCCAGCTTTTTCATGCTTCAATTTCATAAGTTAACTTGATGTAAAAATCACACTATATCATTATATGAAATTTGTTGAGAAATCACAAGGTTTGTGGTTAAATATTTTGGATATTTAACAAACATTTATAGGCCATAATTATTTAATTAAATAATCTATTTAAATATGACACTTAAAATGATTTCTTGAAGTAGTTACTGAAACTTTTCTTTTCCTAAAAAGTAAGTCTTAAACTAGTGGTTTCCTAAGATTTCTTCCTTATTGGAAACAGTTGAGTCTATGACTCTACATGTCAGTTGGTTCTCAAGCTAGAGGAAACATGGGTCAATTTTATGCATATGAAATCTTCAAGGTAGCCAGGTGGAGAAGTTTGAGTCCATCAGTGGTTCTGTCAGACCCACGTATTTCAGTCTTATTCTGATTTTAGTTTGAAAATTTCTAAAACACTAGATTGCTTTTAGTGTAATTATGTCATATTTAACACAGTTTAAAAAATGAGGGGGGAAAAAAAGCCATATGCTTCTAGGAGGATAAGTTATATAGTTTAGAGAGCCTAAGCTGTGTATCTTCCAGGAAAATAGGAGTATTCCATTAAAGGGTAAAGCTATACAATTCCCAATTTAAGAAGTAGCTCCCCCCAAAAAAGACAAATTACCATTTTCTCTGAGCATACTTTATGTTCTGTATTTACTCCTAGGTATAAAGATGGGGAAACTGCAAAGTCAGAACATATAGCACTTGCATGTTTAGACACCTCACGTCTACCCCTATACCACCTTGGACAATTTTTCACTGTCTTCGTGGAGCCTTCTTAAAAGTGGGATTTTTTTTTTTTTTTTAATCATTTTGGCTAAAATTCTTGACAGAATAGAGTTAAAAGCGGACTGGTAGGGTTTAGTGGATTTTTTTTTCTCCAGGAATGTGATTTGACTGATGGTTGTGAATCAGAAACAGGAGTAGATGTAAATTGATAGCAGTGTAAACTGGGACCTTATACCTATTCTATTTAATTTAGCCTGTGCACAACAATAACTTAGGTTTTCTTCTCATTTTGAAAGTGAGAAAAGTTGAAATTCAGAGATGTTAAGCAACTTGCTGAACGTTATAGAGCTAGGAAATGCAGTTCTTACACTGAAACTCTCAAATACTTGATACCCAAACTTCTTCCCTTTCTACTATACCATAACAAATGAAGAAACAGCCCAAGAACGTTGGGTTTTTAGCAGAATAGAATATCAGAAAGTTGTAAACTTTACATGGTGTTCATATGAGAAAGTTATATAATTTTTAATATCTGGAGGCCAGTTAGTGTTAAAATGCTATGGTTATCCCAGATGAGCCCAGGTTTTGGGCTTCCCTGATAGCTCAGTTGGTAAAGAATCTGCCTTCAATGCAGGGGACTCCGGTTCAACTCCTGGGTCAGGAAGATCCACTGGAGAAGGGATAGGCTACCCACTCCAGTATTCTTGGGCTTCCCTTGTGACTCAGCTAGTAAAGAATCCACCTGCAATGTGGAAGACCTGGGTTCAATTCCTGGGTTGGGAAGATTCCCTGGAGAAGGGAAAGGCTACCCACTCTAGTAGTCTAGCCTGGAGAATTCCATGGACTGTATTGTCCATAGGGTCACAAAGAGTCAGACACGACTGAGCAACTTTCATTACTACTTCATGGTTATCTTAATGTGAAATAAATAAATCCTCATTAATTAAGGTCAATATTTATAAATTTATATCTATATCTACAAGAAGTTCATGCAAATCCCTGAAGTTAAGCATATGTAAGGAGAAATATTTGTGCCATATACATATTTTAGGAACAACAGATGATATGCAACTTTTAATTTATAAATGGGATTAATTATATTAGTTTCCATTATAAAATTATGAAATGCTCAGGAAAGAATACATACAGTATTTAAAAGAAACAAAATCAGCTCTTGGTTATATTTCTTCTCAGCAGTTTTATTCCATACATTTATACATTTATAAAGCTCTTCAGCCAGGCAGAATGGTTAAGAATATAGTTGCTTAAATCAGGATCCTTGAGTTTAATTCCTGACTATGCTTTGAAATGGAGAAGGCAATGGCACCCCACTCCAGTGCTCTTGCCTGGAAAATCCCATGGACGGAGGAGCCTGGTGGGCTGCAGTCCATGGGGTCGTTAAGAGTCAGACACTACTGCACGACTTCACTTTCATTTTTCACTTTCATGCATTGGAGAAGGAAATGGCAACCCACTCCAGTGTTCCTGCCTGGAGAATCCCAGGGACGGGGGAGCCTGGTGGGCTGCCGTCTATGGGATCGGACAGAATCGGACACAACTTAAGAGACTTAGCAACAGCATGCTTTGAAAACTGTTTGACCTCTTGCAATAAACTGATTTTTTCCCATGGCTGTATTTTCTCGTTATTGAAATGGTACCTATCACATAGATAGATTAGATTAAACAGTTCAGTTAATTTATAGTAAGTAGATTATTATATATGCCTTGTGCATAATAATTTTTCAATAAATGTCAGTGAGATGTTATTGTTATAGCAACACAATATGTGATGTATAGTTTTAAAAATATATATTATTGTACAATTGAACTTTTATTCTGTACTCTTTATTAAACTAAAGATTATATAAAATTAAAACATATATTCTTAAAGCCCTCAATTTTCATAACATTATTATAATAAGTCAGGAAATGTTTTAATTATTTTAATTCACCTTTAAAAGCTCATCTGAAGTTATCAATATCTGTAGTTGTAAGAATCAGATACTATCTGCAAGAAAGGAGTAGGGTTACTTTGAAAACTAAACAGAACGTTAAAGAAATTAAGATAAGATGACCT
>SJYQ01105022.1:105573-142907 GCA_006410935.1 Redunca redunca | reverse complement strand
ATCCATCTCCTTAGAACTGATTCAAATGTATTTTTTTTAATGGCTGAGTAATACTCCATTGTGTATATGTACCACAGCTTTCTTATCCATTCATCTGCTGATGGACATCTAGGTTGTTTGCATGTTCTGGCTATTATAAACAGTGCTGCAATGAACATTGGGGTACATGTGTCTCTTTCTATTCTGGTTTTATAAGCAAAGTGAAAAGACAGCCTTCTGAATGGGAGAAAATAATAGCAAATGAAGCAACTGACAAACAACTAATCTCAAAAATATGCAAGCAACTTATGCCGCTCAATTCCAGAAAAATAAATGACCCAATCAAAAAATGGGCCAAAGACCTAAATAGACATTTCTCCAAAGAAGACATACGGATGGCTAACAAACACATGAAAAGATGCTCAACATCACTCATTATCAGAGAAATGCAATTCAAAACCACAATGAGGTACCACTTCACACCAGTTAGAATGGCTGCAATCCAGAGTCTGCAAGCAATAAATGCTGGAGAGGGTGTGGAGAAAAGGGAACCCTTTTACATTGTTGGTGGGAATGCAAACTAGTACAGCCACTATGGAGAACAGTGTGGAGATTCCTTAAAAAATTGCAAATAGAATTGCCTTATGACCCAGCAATCCCACTGCTGGGCATACACACCGAGGAAACCAGAATATTATGCTATTTTAAGTGAAGTGAAGTCCCTCAGTCGCGTCCGACTTTTTTCAACCCCATGGACAGTAGCCTATGAAACTCCACGATCCATGAGATTTTCCAGGCAAGAATACTGGAATGGGCTGCCATTTCCTTTCCCAGGGGATCTTTTCAACCCAGGGATCGAACCTGCTTTTCCTGTATTGCAGACAGACGTTTTACCATCTGAGCCATGATATTTTAAACAAATACTCAAGAATGTGACTATTTTTATATTTTAAAGAATTCCTTTGGTTACTAGAGTCTTTAGCATCTAACTTGCTCCTTATACAAGGATCCCTGAAAATTCTTAAAAATGTTAAACCACTCCCACAGGAAAAGTTCTAAACTCCTAGAAGATATTTTTTTTAACCTTAGCACTAATGGCATTTGGGGCTGAATAACCCATCTTGGTGCATTGTGGGATGTTTACCAGCAGCCGTGATCTCTAATCATTAGATATATATCACCCTTTATCTATGTTTTAAATATATTTATTTCTAATTGAATTATAATTACTTTACAGTATTGCTTTGGTTTCTACCAAAAATCAACATTAATCAGCCATAGGTTTACCCATGTCCCCACCCACCTGAACATCCCTTCCGCCTCCCTCCCCATCCCACCCCTCTAGGTTGTTACCAAGCCCAGGTTTGAGTTCCCTGAGTCAGAGAGCAAATTCTCTTTGGCTATCTATTTTACATATGGTAATGTATGTTTTCATGTTACTCTTTCCATACCTCCCACCCTCTCCTTCCCTACCACACCCATGTCCATAAGTCTGTTCTCAATGTTTTTGCCTCCATTGCTGATCTGCAAATAGGTTCATCAATACCATCTTTTTAGATTCCATATATATGTGTTGCTGCTGCTGCTGCTAAGTCGCTTCAGTCGTGTCCAACTCTGTGCGACCCCATAGACGGCAGCCCACAGGTTCTCCCGTCCCTGGGATTCTCCAGGCAATAACACTGGAGTGGGTTGCCATTTCCTTCTCCAACGCATGAAAGTGAAAAGTGAAAGTGATGTAGCTTAGTCGTGTCCCACTCTTTGTGACCCCATGGACTGCAGCCCACCAGCTCCTCCATCCATGAGATTCTCCAGGCAAGAGTACTGGAGTGGGGTACCATTGTATGTGTTAGTATATGATAATTGTTTTCCTCTTTCTGACTTATTTCATTCTGTATAATAAGCTCTAGGTTCATCCACCTCATTAGGACTGACTCAAATGTGTTCCCTTTTATGGCTGAGTAATACTCCATTGTATATATATACCATAAATTCTTTATCCATTCATTTGTTGATGGACATCTAGGTTGCTTCCATATTCCAGCAATTGTCAATGGAGCTGCAGTGAACATTGGGTTGCATGTGTCTTTTTCAGTTTTGGTTTCCTATATGCCTGGTAGTGGGATTTCTGGGTCATATGGTGATTTTATTCTTAGTTTTTAAAGAAATCTCCATAGTGGCTGTGTCAATTTTCATTCCCACCAACAGTATAGCATCCTTTAGTTTTGATGATGAAAATATATTCAGACATTATTAATTGTCTCTAGTTGAGAATCACTGCTCTATCATCACCCTTGTCCTTTATGGGGCCTGAGTAGAAAATCTTTATTGACTCTGGTGGATTAAACACCTATGCTTTCCTCCAGTCCTCATAAAGCCTCATTAAATTGACATAAAAGGAGTAATAAGTGACAAAAAAAAAAAGAGAAAGAACAAATATGAAGGGTTTAAAACCTTGTTATGAAGGCTGGAGTTAGAATAAACTCCAGAAAAATGGAGTTTATTCTGAAGAGTTTGAGCCTTGGAAACTCTAGACTAAAAAACATCATGAAGGACTGAGGGCAGGAGTCCAAGATTCATCAGAGGAAGGAGATAAAGTGCAAGACTGATTCCTTGTCTGTACCTAGTCACCCAGTACACAAAATCCTGAGAATGTCAGCATATATTGGTTTAAATCCCATGGGAAATACATTGGAGAATTAGTCTCTGGGGAAAATAAACCTAAAAGAAATAATGCACAAATACTGACCGGTTGATGAGACTAACTTTAGACAAAGGCACCTTATTCCTAAATATGAATGGAAAGCCAAAGAGGATCAGTCTTCTAACAAAAACTCTAAATATAAGAGAAAAGAGGAAAAGAAAAAAATGTAAAGAACAGATTAATTTTTTAAAAGCTAATATTTCATGGTATTTCATGGGAAATGGAAATTATTAAAGCAAGCCCATAAAAATAGAACATACAGATAATACAAAGCATCTCTTAAAAAATAGAAACATAATATGATAATCAAATTAATATGAAAAAACAAAGCTGAAGAACAGCACTAAAAAGAATAAAAATATAAACTGAGGGAAATTGGAAAGGAATTAGAGAATGAGAAGATCAGTTAGGAAGTCCAGAATCCAAAGAATAACCTCAAAAAGAAAGAACATGTGAAATAGTTCAAATATAAGCTAACAAAAATTCATTCAAGGAAATATCTCTGAATTAAGGGGACTACCTTAAGTGTTATGGGCTGAATTATGTCCCCTCAAACATATGCTGAAGTCCTAACCCACTGTACCTCAGAATGTAATTGTATTTGAGGACAGAGATTTTCAAGGAGTGATTAATTTAAAATGAGGTCCTTAGCATGGCCCCTAATCCAGTCTGACTGGTTTCCTTATAAGAGGAATACCAGAAGACACTTAGGGACACACTTGATCAGAGGAAAGACCATGTAAGAATACAGCTAAAAGGCAGGCATCTGTGAGTAAAAGAGAGAGACCTAGAAAGGAATTAAACTTTTTGGCACCTTGATTTTGAACTTCTAGCCTCCAGAACCATAAGAAAATATATTTCTGTGGTTTTACCCACTGAATCTGTGGCATCTTGTTACAACCACTCTAGAAAACTAATATACCAGGAGATGAAGAAAAATGCTTATTGAGATACATCATAATGATGTTTCAAGACACAAAATTTGATAAAGAATAAGAAAAGTTTCCAGAAAAACAAGTCTCTCAAAAGAGAACACATCTGAACTGTGTTATACTTCATAAAAGCAATGCTTGAAACTAGAGGCAGCTGAGTCATACCTTAAAAATTCCAAGAGAATTAATTTCCAAACTAGAATTTTATATCCAGCTATCCTATCAATCAAGAATGGAAGAAAATACTAGTAATGCAAGGTCTAAAAGTATTTACCTCTCATCTATTTGTTCTCAAGAGCACATTGATAGATACATCCCACCAGAGTAGAATAAGTAATCGAATAAGAAGGCATGGAAGTGGCAACACCAGAGATTTAAGCCAGGCAGGAAGTGAAAGGAATCCTGGAGGTGACAGTGCTTATTATAGTGAGGACAGAAGTTTCCAAAAGAAGAGTTAGACTAAAATGAAAATGAAACTTCTAGGGAAAAAAAAACAAAAACATATTTTGAATATGAGAGTGAATTCATGATAAAAATACAGAAAGCTAAAGGAATGAAAATGTAAGTGATCTTAACTTATGCAAAAATAAGTATAAAGGATCTTTAATATTTATACACTAAAAGGTTCAATTGTGAACAATTGATGCTATTGCAATTAATAGTTATGCATACTTTGGATAATTACTTTATGTACTCACTGGCTGTATTGGGAGGACAGTGAAAAGACAAATACATATGAAGTGAAGTATTGGGCTGATATAGAAGCTATATCCTCATCTCCTTTATAAGGAAGGTAAATAAAAGACAATATCCAGAATTAAAATTACAAACTCACATAACATTGTGTAAACATATTTAGAAATAAGGAAGTGATTACTTCCTTATCAAGAATGGAAGAAAATACTAGTAATGCAAGGTCTAAAAGTAAATAGCTCCCTCCATAAAGCAAGAATCAGAAATGAAGAGGAGTAAGGCAGGCACTGGCTTTTGTTGTTCTTATAAACCTGTTAAAATTCCTGAATTTTAAAACTTTGTGCATTGCATAACTTGACCAAAAGCGTTTTTTGAAGACACAGGTGACCCTGAGTCAAGCCAAGTATACTGATAACCTTGATTTGAGGCAAACATATTCAGAATATCCCTAAGCATTTCTGCTTCTGCCAAGACAAGCCCCAGGAAGACTCTGGCCCAGTCCTGCTTGACTTAGACTTCACCAGCAGAATCACTGTTGGGTTTCCAATAGTCTTTTGCCCTGTATCCCCTTCTAATATCCTTGGATCCTTTTTCAGGTAAAATGATTCTTGCGAATTCTTCTTGTAATTGGAAATTGGCCCAGATTCTTTGTGTCTTATTTCCAGATAGGAATCCAGAAATTCATATATTAGAACTGGTGTCTTTGAATTAAAACAGGGAACATACTCTTTATCATTCTTCTGAATAAGACTTTTAAAATGGCCCTTTGTTTGTGCTTAGTTTCTTAGTCATTTCTGACTCTTTGAGACCCCATGAACTGTAGCCCGCCAGGCTTCTCTGTTCATGGGATTCTCCAAGCAAGAATACTAGAGTGGGTTGCCATGCCCTCCTCTAGGGGATCTTCCCAACGCTGGGATCAAACCTAATTCTCCCACATTGCACATGGATTCTTTGCCATCTGAGATTCCAGGAAAGTGAAAGAATACTGGAGTGGGTAGCCTATCCCTTCTCCAGGGGAACTTACTGACCCAGGAATCAAACTGTGGTCTCCTGCATTACAGGAGGATTCTTTACCAGCTGAGTTACTAATAGCAAATGAACAGTCTGAGGAACTAGGTCTTTGTCTTATTGCTCCTTGTCTGCACTCTTGTTACATAAACCACTTTCACAGTGGTTTACTATTGGCACTGGGAATAAAGGCTTGCTCTTGACTCTATTGCTAGTTGTAGTTCCCTCCCCTACATTCTTCCCTCCTTCTTTTCTTCTTTCCTTCCTTTCATCCAATTATTCATGATTCATGAAACACACAGTGGCAGTTTATCTGTTGTCAGGCCTCACTAATGATATTCTTCTTTAAAGAGGATTTGCAAAATCTCTGCCTCTTAAGCCCTGCCTTCACATCAAGTTGCTATCTCTTTACTGATATTGCTGCCTGGACTGAGTACTGCCTCCTCCTCTCATCCTTATTTAGAACTTTTCCCCATAAACCACTGATTAAAGTCATGCTGAATTTAGGAAGCATTACTATGATGGACAGGGAGGCCTGGCGTGCTGCGATTCATGGGGCAGCAAAGAGTCGGACACGACTGAGAGACAGAACTGAACTGAACTGAACTAAACTATGAACAAATCTAGTGGAGCTGATAGAATTCCAGTGGAGCTATTTTAAATCCTGAAAGACGATGCTATGAAACTACTGTACTCAATATGTCAGCAAATTTGGAAAACTCAGCAGTGGCCACAGGACTGGAAAAGGTCAGTTTTCATTCCAATCCCAAAGAAAGGCAATGCCAAAGAATGCTCAAACTACCACACAGTTGCACTCATCTCACACACTAGTAAAGTAATGCTCAAAATTCTCCAAGCCAACTAATACGTGAACCATGAACTAACTTCCAGAAGTTCAAGCTGGTTTTAGAAAAGGCAGAGTTACCAGATATCAAATTGTCAACATCCACTGGGTCATCAAAAAAGCAAGAGACTTCCTTAAAAATATCGATTTCTGCTTTATTGACTATGCCAAAATCTTTGACTATATGGATCACAATAAACTGTGGAAAATTCTGAAAGAGATGGGAATACCAGACCACCTGACCTGTCTCTTGAGAAATCTGTATGCAGGTCAGGAAGCAACAGTTAGAACTGGACATGGAACAAAAGACTGGTTCCAAATAGGAAAAGGAGTATGTCAAGGCTGTATATTGTCACCCTGCTTTCCTAACTTATATGCAGAGTACATCATAAGAAACACTGGGTTAGAGGAAGCACAAGCTGGAATCAAGATCGCTGGGAGAAATATCAATAACCTCAGATATATAGATGACACCACCCTTATGGCAGAAAGTGAAGAGGAGCTAAAGAGCCTCTTTATGAAAGTAAAAAAGGAGAGTGAAAAAGTTGGCTTAAAGCTCAACATTCAGAAAACAAAGATCATGGCATCTGGTCCCATCACTTCATGGCAAATAGATGGAGAAAGAGGGGAAACAGTGGATGGCTGATTTTATTTTTGGGGGCTCCAAAATCACTGCAGATGGTGATTGCAGCCATGAAATTAAAAGACGCTTATTGCTTGGCAGGAAAGTTACAACCAACCTAGACAGCATATTAAAAAGCAGGGACATTACTTTGCCAACAAACATCCATCTAGTCAAGGCTATGGCTTTTCCGGTAGTCATGTATGGATGTGAGAGTTGGACTATAAAGAAAGCCAAGCACTGAAGAACTGATGCTTTTGAACTGTGGTGTTGGAGAAGACTCTTGAGAATCCCTTGAACTGCAAGGAGATCCAACCAGTCCATCCTAAAGGAGATCAGTCCTGGGTGTTCATTGGAAGGACTAATGTTGAAGCTGAAACTTCAATACTTTGGCCACCTTATGCAAAGACCTGACTCATTTGAAAAGACCCTGATGCTGGGAAAGATTGAGGGCAGGAGGAGAAGGGGACGCCATAGGATGAAATGGTTGGATGGCATCACTGACTCAATAACATGGGTTTGGGTAGATTCCAGCAGTTGGTGATGGACAGGGAGGCCTGGCTAGCTGCGGTTCTTGGGGTCATAAAGAGTCCAACACGACTGAGTGACTGAACGGACTCAATTTAGGATAACTTCCTCAAAGTGAGTGTCATATAAACATGCCTGCCAGAAGACAGAAAAGTTTCTCAAATTTGTCTTAAAGTTTATTCCAGCTTCAAAATTATTTGTTCTTAAATGTTATTGGTCTTCTCAGATGCAGCTTGCTCTAAAAGCATTGCACTATGATACAAAGTAACATAGAAGCAAAGAAATGACTAAAGCCTCAGAAAATAACAATTGACAGGATAAATATTTTCAACTGCTATTCTTTGGTCACTACTGAGTAACTAACATTTGAGGTAGACAGAAAACATCTTGGCAATTGAGCTCTTGAATAAAGAAAGCTGATGGATTTCTCTGTGGGGAAATAAGGGACACATCCTTGGCTCCTTTTTAGATCTTGTAAGTACATTAATGAATCTTGTTATCTGGTTTTTATGAATATAAAACTCTCATTGGCTTGCATGCCCTTCAGTGTTCCTAGACTGCGGTTGGAACTTTGCCTGAGAAAGGACACAGAATAGTATGCCATGTTGTAGGTCTCAAGAGGCCCTGGACTGTATGCAGATCTTGTACAGATTCCACTGTGATAAACACTTGTCATTACAGGGTCACTTTTTCTTTTTGTCCCTCAAACATATTTTTATAAATTATAAATATATGTAAATTATGCTATATGTGCTATTTTTCAGTAACCTTTACTGGAACATTTCTACTGAAGGACAAATGCTTGCTTTCTAGAGAAGTCATTTCTAAAACGGCAAAAAGAACAAAGACATTTTGACTTGTGAAAGACAGAGGTTTTGCCCCAAGTGCTATTAGAGGTTGTAAAAGCTAAAACTCAATTTCCCTACTTTCCTGATGGCCATATAGTCAAGTCCTGGCAGTGAAACAGCTCTGCTGTTCCTACCTCTCCATCTATGCCTAAACTTTCTGCATTATGCATGGAATTACAGCAACAATACTGAAGATGGTAAAATAGAAAGAAAGGGGGCTGGTTCCTTGATGGCATCCTTGAGCAGGTAGAGATGGCCTATTTTTTTCTGAAAACTTGTCTTTTTCATAAATGCTGTAGACTGAACTTTTGTATCCCCCCCATAACCCCCCACAAATTCATCTGTTGAAACCTAATCCCCAGTGTGATGGTATTTGGACATGGAGACTGGGGAGGTGACTAGGTCATAATGACAGTGCCCTCATGAATACAGCCCTTACAAAAATAAAGATTCCAGAGAGTTCCTTATGCCATATCATAAGAGCACATAATGTAAAAATGGCTATGAACCAGGAAGCAGGTCCTTACCAGACATAAAATCTGCAAGCATGTAGATCTCGGACTTCCCACCCTCCTGAACTCTGAGAAATAAGTTTCATTTTATAAGCCACACTGTCTATGGTATTCTGGTATAGCATCCTGAAAGGACTAAAGCAATAGCTGCAGAAGACTGTCCATACACAAACATGGCCTGTAAATAGAAATTGATGGAAAATCATGGTTTACAAAGGCCAAGCCCTTCATTCAAGTTCTGTAGCCTGAAAGCACATGGTATGTTTTTAGAAAAATGATGTAATCTTTACAGATCTGTAACATGAGTTTACCAAACTGTGCAGTGTACCCTTGAGTATATATCTGAAGGGAAATTATTTCATACTGGACAAAAGGCTTGTCTTGCTCTCCTATTGAGTCTGTTTTCTTATACAATATGCAAAATTAACATTTCAGAATAATTTTAGGAAGATGGAATATTTTTATGGAAATATTTCAGAAAGATCAAAGTTGTGTATGTGTATTCCCAAAGTTAGCACAAGAATGAAATCCTATGAAATACATTAGTGTATATACCTGGAGTAAACTGACAAACATCTGTTTCTTTGTAGAAATTTAGGTTATGGAGTCTGCTCATCACATAGTTCATTCTACTGCTAACAAGGTAGCAGAGATTCCCTAACCTAAGTTATTTAAGCATATGTCAGTGGGAGAGGATAACACTGAACAGGGTTTGCCTGCTCTGCCTGTATTATTTCCTGCTGGGGATCACCTCTCACTAGTAGTTGCTTAAAGAGCAGAGCTTTAGAGTAAAATAAATGGATAAGCAGGGGGAAAATGAAGCACTGGGTAGACAAATCTTAACTGCTAATACACCTCAAGCAGATTTTTTCCTTTTAAGAATGTCATTGTATATATGAAATACTAAGCAACTACTTCTGAGTGTACACAGGCACACATGCACACAGACATACAGAGATAGCAATTGAAATAAGAATGACTTAGGAGAGGATTCTGTTTTTCTGGCCTTTTGTAAGTCAAGCCAGGAACATGTGAATTAATATTGACACACAGTGCAAGCACTTGTGCTATTGTGGGCTGAAGTTCCAGTGGGCACTAATGAACTTGCCTTCTAGCATTTCCTCATTAGACTGCAGTTCTTTTCTTCCATTGTCTGAACACTTTCCATTACAAACTCCAGGTTCAATTAATATTAAAATATTCAGAAATAACTATTTTCAGAAAAAGTCAGCAAACTGCATCATCTTTAGTGTTTTCAATAATACATTGCTACGTGACCTTTCTTCACAAATAATTCATTTACCCACTAAAATGCCACATTCTGAAACTAGCTATGTAATCTTAAGAAATTTGCCACAAAGACATGGCAAACAAGAGGAAGCTTCCCCTAAAACTGTCCTAGTTACTGTCCATGAGATATAATTTCTGAGCAATGCAAAAGGAAGCTTGAGTTAAATAACACTTTCTCATCCAGCCTCAAAAACAGTAAGTCATGACAATCTCAATTATGGGTAGTGAAAACAACACACATAGAGCACCAACAGAATTGAACACACTATGGAATTGAAAACAGGTGTGCATATACATTGTACTTTATGACATATTATTATTCTAATAATTGTTTTGCCAGATAGCTACAAAATAGATTCCTCATGACGTTTTATTACTTTTCAAGTGGAAAAAAAATAATGATTTGTGATAATTAGTCAGATTTAAAGCTGCAGGAGATAACAAGAGATTTCACTGTACTAGGAAACGGAACCCCTTTCTCACTGCCCAGTCAGTTCTTTTTAAACCTCTTCAGCAGTGTCAGTGCAAGTCACCATTAAAAGTATCTAAACATCAATTAATCTGCAGAACTTTTTTTACACCCCAATTACTAATATTCAAAGTTTCAAGTCATCTTAACTAAATTACGATCTGTTAAAAATTTTCCCAAGGATTTTCAGACTTGTCAAAAGGGAGGAGTTTGTACCATTTAGACAAGTTTAAATCTTAAGAACAATTTTACAGATTAAAAATTAAAAGGTAGTTTTTAAGTATACTAGGATTAACTGAAGCCCAGATCCACTTTGGTGGGTGTGAGGGTGTTAGAGAGTAATTTACCAGGTGGAGAGAATGCAAAGCCAAGAAGACAAGCAGGTGAATGATTGGCCAAAGGAAATCCTTCAGATTTGCTTTTAAGATTGGATTTCCAACCTCTGACCTCAGCCATTCCAGAAGAGAACTTGAATATTTACACCATTTTTTTTCCTACTTTATTTTTTTTGTTTCTTGTGTTGGAAAAAAATAGACACAGGAAAATAACAATCTTAATCCAAAATACAACAGAATCAACCTACTTTATCTTGTAAAAATGTTCTCATTTTCACTGTTATGTTCCCAGAAAAGCAATCCTTATTGACTGCCTCTTTATTCTTTGCTTGAAGTAAAATAATCTGTATCTCCTGGGAGGACTACGTGATTAATCAAAAGCAAAAGGGAACACATTGAATTATGGGGTTGATATTCTAAACTTCTCTGTCTAGTAACCTAATAGTGAAGAAATGATTACTTATCCTTTCAACAAATACTTTTTGAGTGTCTACTATGTATCATGCATTATTTCTAGACCTTTTAGATTGCAACTGTAAAGTAAACAAAAATCCTATTCCTTGTGCAAATTATATTTTAAAGCAACAGTATCATCATAAATAGCATTCACTATGTTCTTGTGATACTAGGATCTTCTCTGTGAAACACAAAGGAAAAAATTAGTAACTGATTTTCACCATCAAATCTTCAGTAAAAATTCATTTATCAGGGCTTTTCACTTTATTATTTTTAAAATTTAAGTAGGTTTTTATTTCATATTTGTAAATTAAACATATNACAATGACTATAAAAGTGGTCATTTGACATTTATAGTTCAAATGCAGTACTTTGAAATATAAATTCATATTTCTTATTACTAGAATACAAGTTACCATAGCAGTGGCATGTGTGGGTAGAAACTTTTAAAATCTGCTAGCTGGAAACTATAATAGAAAGATACACAGAATTCCCTAGAGTGATCTTATTACCTGTTACATCTGAAAGAATATTTGTTAAAGTAGTGTGTTTAGGGAGCCTAAGTTAATAATATTCTGGATCAAGAATATTGGAAATGCAATGGACTAAATGCAAACCTTAAGGGTCAAGAGCTCATGTTTCTATTTACTTGTCTATTGCAGGGCAGACTGTGGAAAGAACCAGCTGGAAATAAAATCAATAAATTCTAAAAATAAAAGCTGTTCCAATAAAAGTTTTAGTTTTGGCACCATGAGAATTTATTAACAAAATATTCACACCTAAGTGGAGACAACTAAGAACCTTAACAACAGAAAACTAATGAAATTATTAGATCTGCATCTTTTATTTGGTTTATTTTCTATGGTAATGATTGGCTTCCAGCCAATTTTTCCTTCTATCACTCTTCAAATTACCTCATAATCACTTACACATTAAAGGAAATCTCTGAATTAGCTTCTTTCAAGCCAAAACCCCAGAAACAATAGGGGCTGAAGATGGAGCTGTCTGAAACCCAGTCTGTGATACAGATCCTGTATTGTAAATGTAATGTAATGTGAAGTGTCACTCACTCAGTCATGTCTGACTCTTTGGAACCCTGCCTGTAGTCTGCCAGGCTCCTCAGTCCATGAGACTCTCCAGACCAGGCAAGAATACTGGAGTGGGTAGCCATTCCCTTCTCCAGAAGATCTTCCTGACCTAGGGATGGAGCACTGGTCTCCTGCATTGTAGGCAATTTCTTAACCATCTGAGCTATCAGGGAAATTTGATACTGATCCTAGCTTGGCTTAATGTCTGCTCTATTCAGTTCATACCAAAACAGATAGGAAAATAAAGTGAGCCTTAGGAAGGGAAGCATCACTATGAACAAAACTAGTGGACACGAAGGAATTCCAGTTGAACTATTTCAAATCCGTAAAGATGATGCTCTTAAAGTGTTGCATTCAATATGCCAGCAAATGTGGAAAACTCTGCAGTGGCCACAAAACTAGAAAATCTCAGTTTTCATTCAAATCCCAAAGAAGGGCAATGCCAAAGAATGTTCAAACTACCACACAGTTTTACTCATTTCACAGGCTAGCAAAGTAATGCTCAAAATCCTCCAAGCTAGGCTTCAACAGTGCATGAACCAAGAACTTTCAGGTGTTAAATCTGTATTTAGAAAACATAGATAAACCAGAGATCAAATTGCCAACATCCACTGGATGATGGAAAAAGCAAGAGATTTCCAGAAAAACATCTGCTTCATTGACTACACTAAGGCCTTTGACTGTGTGAATCACAGCAAACTGGAAAATTCTTAAAGAGATGGGAATACCAGACCACCTTACCTGCCTCCTGAGAAACCTGTGTTCAAGTAAAGAAGCACCAGTTAAAATTGGGCATGGAACAATGGACTGAACAAAAATTGGGAAAATAGTATGACAAAGCTATATATTGTCACCCTGATTATTTAACTTATATGCAGAGTACATCATGAGAAATGTTGAGCTGGATGAAGCACAAGCTGGAATCAAGATTGCTGGGAGAAATATCAATAACCTCAGATATGCAGATGATACCACTCTAATGGCAGAAATTGAAGAGGAAGTAAAGAGTCTCTTGATGTAAGTGAAAGAGGAGTGGAAAAGCTGGCTTAAAACTCAACATTCAAAAAATGAAGATCATGGCATCTGGTCCCATCACTTCATTGCAAATAGATGGGGAAACAATCAAAACAGTGACAGACCTTATTTTCTTGGGCTCCAAAATCACTGCAGATGGGGACTTCAGCTATGAAATTAAACAACACTAGTTCTTCAGAAGAAAAGCTATGACACACCTACATAGTGTTATCAGAGACATTACTTTGTTGACAAAGTCTGAATGATCAAAGCTATGGTTTTCCCAGTAGTCATGTATGAATGTGAGAGTTGGACCATAAAAAAGGCTGAGCGCCAAAGAATTGATGCTTTTGAACTCTGGTGTTGGAGAAAGCTCTTGAGAGTACCTTGGACTGCAAGGAGATCAAATCAGTCAGTCCCAAAGGAAAATAATCCTGAATATTCATTAGAAAGACTGATGCTGAAGCTGAAGCTGCAGTACTTTGGCCACCTGATGCAAAGAGCTGACTCACTAGAAAAGACCCTGATGCTGGGAAAGATTGAAGGCAGGAGGAGAGGGAATGACAGAGAATAAGATGGTTGGATGACATCATCAACTCAATGGATGTGAACTTGAACAAGCTCCAGAGATGGTGAAGGACAGGGAAGCCTAGCATGCTGCAGTCCATGTGGTAGAAAAGAGCGGGGCATGACTAAGTGACTGAACAACAATATCACATTAACAGAAAATATGTTAACATACTTACCAAAGTCCCAAGTCAAAGCATGGTTACTTGATTTGTTTAATAAAATAAGTAGGTGTCTAGGCTTTAAATGAAGATTGCATTTAGATTATATCCTTTTCTTTAATGGATTCAAAATCTATTAGTTTGATGCAAACATAATTGTATTTTTTACACTGTTGAACTTTGCTGTTTATAATGGAATACATTTTTAAGAAATGTGATTATATTATACATAATTTTTATGTGTATTTCTCACTTTTTTCCCTAGTTATTTATATCTAGTTTTTAAAAAATATTTATTTGGGCCTATGGAAATGATCTTAGGGAAAAAGAAAATCCAAGCAATATTATCTGAGTTCAAAACGGCTCATAAAACAATGGACGCAACTCATACCATCAGCAAAGCATTTGGCCCAGTAACTGTTAATGAATGTACAATGCAATAGTGATTCAAGAGTTTTATAAAGGGGATGAGAGCCTTAAATATGAGGACCCTACTGGCTGGCCATTGGAAGTTTACAATGACCTATTGAGAGCAATCATTGTAGCTGATCACCTGACAATTACACAAGAAGTTGCCTGAGAAATCAGTGTCAACCATTCTATAGTGATTCAGCTTTTAATACAATTAGGAAGGTGAGAAAGCTTGATAAGTGTGTGCCACATAAGCTGACAGCAAATCAAAATAATCGCCACTTTGAAGTGTATTCTTGTCTTATTCTATGCAATAACAAGGAAACATTTCTCAATCGGATTGTGACTTGCAAGGAACAGTGGGTTTTCTACAACAATCAGCAACAGCTAGATTAATGATTGGACTGAGAAAAAGCTCCAAAGCACTTTCCAAAGTGAAACATGCACCAGAATTAAGGTTTGGTCACTGTTTTGTGTCTGATCCACTACAGTTTTTGAATCTTGGTGAAACCACTGCATCTGAGAAGTATACTCAGCAAATCAATGAGGTGCACTGCAAACTGCAAGGCCTGCATTCAGCACTGGTCAACAGTAAGGGCCCAGGTCTTCTCCACAACAATGCCCAACCACACATCACGTGACCAATGCTTCAGAAGTTAAATGAATTGGGCTACAAAGTTTTGCCTCATCTGCCATATTCACCTGACCTCTTGCTAACTTTGTACCCCTTCTTCTAGCATCTTGACAACTTTTTTCAGGGGAGATGCTTCCACAGCCAGCAGGATGTAGGAAATGCTTTCCAAGAGTTCAATGAATCTGAAACACAGATTCTTAGGCTACAGGAATAAACCAAGTTATTTCTCATTAGCAAAAATATGTTGATTATAATGGTTCTTATTTTGAGCCTAGTTATAACAATTTAAAATTCAGGGTTTGAAAATGCAATTACTTTTGCACCAACATGATAGTAGGAGAGAGAAATAGATAAACATCATATTAAAAAATACTGTAATATGGGAACCTAATTCAAGTCATGCTGGGCTTCCCCAGTGGCTCAGTGGGTAAAGAATCCACCTACAATGCAGGAGCCATGGAAGATATGGATTTGATCCCTGGGTCTGGAATATCCCCTGGAGGAGAAAGTCGCAACCCAGTCAAGTATTCTTGCCTGAAAAATTCCAGGGACAGAGGAGTCTGGAAGGCTACAGTCCAAGAGTTCACAAAGAGTCGCACACAACTGAGCAACTAAGCACAATTTAAGGCACTCTACCTAGGTAGTACTTACAGAATTGGAGTAGAAGAAAAAAGATTATTGTATGAATAATGTTCTATGTTGATAAGGAAGAAATGGGCATCCCTTACAATGAACATAAAATGTACAAAAGCAAAGGAACAGCAGAATTTTTTTTTTTTTTTTTCAAAAAAGTGTGAGTAGTTCCATATGATTTAACCAGAGCCTATGAATTGTAGAATTGTTGGAAAACCATTCTAGGTCCATACTATAGAGTTTTTGTATCCAGAACAGAAACCCAAACTCTTCTACAGGTGATCATGCACTTATTATAGATCTTAAGCAGGGGTAATCTTCCCTGGTGACTCAGTTGGTAAAGAGTCTACCCACAATACAGGAGACCCAGGTTCAATCCCTGGGTCAGGAAGATCCCCTGCAGAAGGAAATGGCTACCCACTACAGTATTCTTGACTGGGGAATTCCATGGACAGGGGAGGCTAGTGGTCTATAAGCCCATGGGGTCAAAAAGAGCCAGACATGACTGAGTGACTAACACACAATCCTGGTTTAGTTTTTAAAAAGTCACACAGATAACTAGGGAAATGGAAAAATAACACAATGTTTAACCCATGGATTCAAAATTAGGTTTTGCCACTTGGTCATTGAACTTCAGATCTCAGTTTTACTTTCTGGGGATAAACAATTACTTCACAGGATTAGTTCAGTTCAGTTTAGTCATTCAGTCATGTCTGACTTTTTGCAACCCCATGGATGCCAGGTTTTGCATGCCAGGTTTCCCTGTCCATCACCAACTCCTGGAGCTTACTCAATCTCAAGTTCATTGAGTCAGTGATGCCATTAAACCATCTCATCCTCTGTCTTCCCCTTCTCCTCCCGCCTTCAATTTTTCCCCAGCATCAGGGTCTTTTCCAGTGAGTCAGCTCTTTGCATCAGGTGGCCAAAGGATTGGAGTTTCTGCTTCAGCATCAGTCCTTCCAATGAACACCCAGGACTGATCTCGTTTAGCATGGACTAGATGGATCTCCTTGCTGTGCAAGGGACTCTCAAGAATATTCTCCAACACCATAGTTCAAAAGCATCAATCCTTCGGTGCTGTTTATAGTCCAGTTCTCACATCCATACATGACTACTGGAAAAATTATAGCCTTGATTAGATGGACCTTTGTTGGCAAAGTAATGTCCCTGCTTTTTAATATGCTCTCTAGGTTTGTCATAACTTTTCTTCCAAGGAGCAAGCATCTTTTAATTTCATGGCTGCAGTCACCATCTTCAGTGATTTTAGAGCCCAAAGAAATAAGGTCAGACACTGTTTCCACTGTTTCCCCAACTATTTGCCATGAAGTGATGTGACCAGATGCTATGATTATAGTTTTCTGAATGTTGAGTTTTAAGCAAACATTTTCCCTCTCCTCTTTCACTTTCATCAAGAGGCTTTTTAGTTCTTCTTCACTAGTTCTTCTTCAATTATGGCAGAAGCCATAAGTAATTAGTGTGAGAATTAAATGAGGTATTTATATAAAGTATCTGAAAGATGATTATATAGGGTAGAAGAGGAAAGATATATAAGACAAAACTATTGCCAACAAAGGTCCGTCTAGCCAAGGCTATGGTTTTTCCAGTAGTCATGTATGGGTGTGAGAATTGGAGTATAAAGAAAGCTGAGTGCCAAACAATTGATGCTTTTGAACTGTGGTGTTGGAGAAGACTCTTGAGAGTCCCTTGGAAGGCAAAGAGATCCAACCAGTCCATCCTAAAGGTGATCAGTCCTGGGTGTTCATTGGAAGGACTGATGTTGAAGCTGAAACTCCAATACTTTGGCCACGTGATGCGAAGAGCTGACTCATTGGGAAAAATCCCTGATGCTGGGAAAGATTGAGGGCAGGAGGAGAAGGAGATGGCAGAGGATGAGACGGTTGGATGGCATCACCGACTCAATGGACATGTGTTTGTGTAGGCTCCAGGGGTTGGTGATGGACATAGAGGCCTGGTGTACTGCAGATCAGGGAGTCACAAAGAGTTGGACATGACTGAGCAACTGAACTAAGACTAAGATTAAGATAGTTACAAATATTAGGTTGGTTATAGGTGGTAGTTGAAAATGTAGAAATATAAAGGAAGCAAAATAAAATGTGATGGGAAGAGAACAGAGTTTGCAAAACTACTGAGCCCCTAAATAGAAAGGATGGTCAGTATGAGGACTCCATGAGAGAAATAGGGATGGTGTGTGGTCTGCAAAGAGAAATAGGGATGGTGTGTGGTCTGCAAAGAGGAACTTCATAAATTTATATTAATAGCCTGACAACCAATGAAGAATTCTTCCTTCCAGACCTCAGCTTAACAAATTCTGGGAAATGTTTCATACCACCTTTTCTAATAGGATGACTACAAAGATAGGGACACTTTCTGAGCATGTGTAAGTAATGAATTAGTTATTCCTCTGATTATCTCTTTTTCAACTAAGGGTAGCCATTTTCAGACATAGTTTTATTGCTCATTGTTGTTCAGTTGCTATGTCTGACTCTGTGATACCATGGACTGCAGCATGCCAAGCTTCCCTGTCCTTCACCCTCTCCCAGAGTTTGCTCAAACTCATGTCCTTTGAGTAGGTGATGCTATTCAACCATCTCATTCTGTGTCGCCCCCTTCTCCTCTAGCCCTCTATCTTTCCCAGCATCAAGGTCTTTCCAATGAGTTGGTTCTTAGCAGCAGTAGTAAAAGTACTTGTAGCTTCAGCTTGAGCATCAGTCCTTCAAGTGAATATTCAGGATTGATTTCCTATAAGATTGATGGGCTTGATCTCCTGTCTGTCCCAGGGACTCTCAAGAGTTTTCTCCAGTACCACAATTCAAAAGCATCAATTCTTCAGCACTCAACTCGCAGATACTACTGGAAAAATCATAGCTTGATTATACAGATCTTTGTTGGCAAAGTGACGTTCAGCTTTTTAGTACACTGTCTAGATTTATCATAGCTTTCTTTCAAGGAGCAAGCGTCCTTTAATTTTTTGGTTTCATATTCCTATAGAAGACTGCATATTCTACTGGTTGTATATACTGAACACTTGGAAACTCCTTTGGCTTCCCAAGAAAGGAAGTTACCATTTTGGTGGAGGCAAACTAATTTCTGGCTTCTATAAAAGACACACCGCAGTGCTAAGTGCACATGAAATGTGCGGCAATGAAAATGCTGTTAGATATTCACAATTTTTCCACATGGAGCATGCAACAGCTGAGATACATAGGTTGAATTGCCTCCCACATGGCCTGTCAGATAGCTTGTTGGACTTAGTGTTCCCAACTCTGTTTGGATGAATGAGTTCAATCCTTGACTTTGGAAGGACTATGTCTCAGTTCATTCATGATGCTATAACAAAATACCACAGACTGGGTAGCTTATAAATAACAGAAATTTATTTCTTATAGTTTTGGAGTCTAGAAATCTGAGATCAGGTGCCAGTGGGGTCAAGTGAGGGCCATCTTCAAAGTTGTAGAGTTCTTACTATATCCTCACATGGCAGAAGGGGCCAGGGAGCTCTGTACAGTCTCTTTCCTAAGATCATTAAGCCTCTGTCATTCCACTCACTAGGGCTGTCCCCTCATGACCTAGTAACACCCTACACCTAATTCCATGACATTGGGCAATAGGATTTCATTACATGAATTTCAGGGGGAATAAATATTCAGATGATAGCAGGCTGCTTGAGAAAAGTCAGTTTGACTGGTTCTGTTTCTACACCACTAATGAGTGTTGTATCAAGGATTTAGTTTTGATGAGAGCATATTAACTGTCTTCAGTTCAGTTCAGTCACTCAGCCGTGCCCGACTCTTTGCGACCCCATGAATCGCAGCACACCAGGCCTCCCTGTCCATCACCAACTCCCGGAGTTCACTCAGACTCGCATCCATCGAGTCAGTGATGCCATCCAGCCATCTCATCCTCTGTCGTCCCCTTCTCCTCTTGCCCCCAATCCCTCCCAGCATCAGAGTCTTCTCCAATGAGTCAACTCTTCTCATAAGGTGGCCAAAGTACTGGAGTTTCAGCTTTAGCATCATTCTTTCCAAAGAAATCCCAGGGCTGATCTCCTTCAGAATAGACTGGTTGGGTCTCCTTGCAGTCCAAGGGACTCTCAAGAGTCTTCTCCAACATCACAGTTCAAAAGCATCAGTTCTTTGGTGCTCAGCCTTCTTCACAGTCCAACTCTCACATCCATACATGACCACAGGAAAAACCATAGCCTTGACTAGACAGACCTCAGTCAGCAAAGTAATATCTCTGCTTTTGAATATGCTATCTAGGTTGGTCATAACTTTTTTTCCAAGGAGTAAGCGTCTTTTAATTTCATGGCTGCAGTCACAATCTGCAGTGATTTTGGAGCCCAAAAAAAGTCTGACACTGTTTCCACTGTTTCCCCATCTATTTCCCATGAAGTGATGGGACCAGATGCCATGATCTTAGTTTTCTGAATGTTGAGCTTTAAGCCAACTTTTTCACTCTCCTCTTTCACTATCATCAAGAGGCTTTTTAGTTCCTCTTCACTTTCTGCCATAAGGGTGGTGTCATCTGCATATCTGAGGTTATTGATATTTCTCCTGGCATTCTTGATTCCACCTTGTGTTTCTTCCAGTCCAGCGTTTCTCATGATGTACTCTGCATAGAAGTTAAATAAGCAGGGTGACAATATAGCCTTGACATACTTCTTTTCCTATGTGGAGCCAGTCTGTTGTTCCATGTCCAGTTCTAACTGTTGCTTCCTGACCTGCATATAGGTTTCTCAAGGGGAAGGTCAGGTGGTCTGGTATTCCCATCTCTTTCAGAATTTTCCACAGTTTATTGTGATCCACACAGTCAAAGGCTTTGGCATAATCAATAAAGGACTGTCTTGGGTCCTGGCAAATTCCTATGTTGAAGCTCCAAGTTCCAACACAATGGTAATTAGAGTGAGATGACGTGCCTCACAATGGGATTGGTGGCCTTTTTAAGAGCTACGAGAGTATTCTCTCTCTCTCTTCTCTCTACCATGTAAAAACACAATAAGAAAATAGTCATCTGAAGCGTAGAAGAGAGCTCTCATCAGAAACCAACAATGCAGGCTAATAACAATTTTTTTTTAAGCATATGGATGGGAAATAATATTTGTAGGGGAAATAATGAATCCAAACTTTAAGGCTTTATTTAAGGATGTCTTTCTTTTATGAAGTCTCCACATGGAAAAAGCACTTAAGATACTTACACTGTCAAGAGGTCACTGGGTTATCTGGCTCCAATGGTAAAAATTGTGCCACATCTTGGTGGAATGCTTCCTCTGCAGCCAGAGGGTTTAAGTTCTTCTCAAAAGATACTGTAGGCATCTTAGTTCACATAAAGAACCAAGGAGAATGCCCAAGAAGGGCAAAAACTGTCTCCAATATCTAAGAATTAAACAAAATTATGGGCTTCCTTTTTGGTCAAGGGGACCTGAAAAGACAATAGCCTTTCTTTGACTGATGCAGAGATTGAGTGTTGTGAATCTGCTAATAAAGCCCCAAGAACCTTTACTTGGTGAGCAGGTCCATGAATTTTATTCTGGGTATTTCTGTGTTTAAATTACTCAAATTAAGTACTCAGTATTAAAATAACAGAATATTCTCAATAAAATACATAGTCATATAAATATTGAGAATTAGTTATAAAAATAGCATAATGTAGTTCCAGAAAAGGTAACTATATTTACTTCTGGTTTAAAGTGTGTAATATAAAGACAATATTTCATAAAGGGGTATTCTTCTTACTAGATAAGTTAGCCGGTTTTCAACCTAGCTCTCTCTGGATTCCTGGCTCAGAATCTTCCTTATGTGAAACAGCCTCACTGTTCAAAAGCAAAAAAACAAAAAGCAGGAGGGCGGTGGGATAAGGTGGGATTGGAGGAAGAAAATGGGAAAGACCAAATAAAAGGGGAACTTCAAAAGGCAGTTGAGGAAAAGGGAGTGAAAAACAGATTATAAAAACCCAAACAAGAGATAAGAAAGTAAACAGAAGAGGGAGCTTGAGCAAAGAAGAACCCAAGTGTCATCTGCCTGCAAAGGAATGCATCTTCCAAAATCCTTAGTGGTGAAAAGAAATGTGTTAGGTAAAACATCTAAAGGAGCAAATGGAAATAAATACTTTAAGGGGGAAGAAGGTAACAGACTAGTTAAAAATAGAACTAAAACCTATTAGGAGACAAAGAGAGAGAGCCAACAATTAAACCAAACAATTGAAAGATAAATCAGACTCAAAGGAAGTAAATTAATGGAAACAAATTTTTTTTAAAAAATAAAATGACTTCTGCATTTCAAACCAACCCCAAACCATGTGTAACCAATACACACACACACACACACACACACACACATGCCTACACTCTCATTCTACAATTAGCCAAAACGTGATTTCAGAAGTTATTGTAAAATGATTTGAAATTTTATTATGAGTTCCAAGCAGTCAGAGATTCATATAAAATGTTTAAATGATAAAGAAGAAACCTGTGTTTTCTAGCTAGAACTAATTCTTTTGATATGTGTAATAAATCCAGTAAGTAAGGGCATATCTCTTATTTAATATCAGCAAAATGGTCATTTTAAGGTCCTAAAGTAATAATGCTACATACCCAGACAAAAAGAATATGTTTCTGCACATTTTATAAGGTATTGGCCAGCTTTATTCATTTACTTTGAATCTATAAATGCTAAATTCATCTGACTTGGCAATGAGGGCTACACTGGCTTTAATTTACTCCATAAGACACTTCCCAACTTTGTGAAGTTTGCCATGTGTTTATGTACATAAAAACCCTTTCATGGACTGAAAATGTCTCTTCAATGAATATAAGACTTACTGAGAGGTTTATGGACATTGTATTAAATTATACACCACATTTTAAAAATATTAATCCAGGTTCTTTAGATGATCAATGTTATAAGGGCTAACATGATGCTTCACATGCTGAGTACTACAAATGGAAATATACAGTGTCTTTTTTTGCCCCTGCTATACTTTGAATATTTACTATGTTCCTGACATTAAACACTCTACCTTTCAAAGACTAAAAATTTTCATCTGTTTTACTTGTTTACTCTCAAAAGTTAGATTTGCATGTTGAAAAAGTAGGTAACAATTTCTTAGAATTAGAAATAAAATCCAGAGTCTTCCCTTTCTTAGCATGTGTCTTTCATTCAAAATCCAATAGTAAATATTTGAGCACCTTCTATGTTTTATATACTGTTAGGTATAAAGAATATGAGGTTGAACAAGGGACACATGCTTCATTCACAAAGATTTCAGTATAGTTGGACGTAGCATAATTAATAACACCACATTTCATGAGTACATAAATAAAAGGAAGTATAAGGTTCAATGCAAGTTCAAGTCAGGGACATCTAAGTTNNCTAAGTTAGACTTGGAAAGTCATAAAAGTTTCCCAAAAATTAGTGACCTCAAAGTTGAAACATTCAAAGTGGATAGATATTAGCCAGATGAAGAATATAAGGTGAGATTGGTTGCATAGACATATCCTGGGAGTGCAAGGAAACTGATAATAATTCATTATGATTGCATCACAGATGGAAAGTGATGAGAGAGGAATCTGGAAAGGCAAGAAAATACCAGATTTCAAAGAGTCTAGTAAAGTATTCTTAGGACTTTGAACCAAAGAGCAATAGGTGAAACAAAAAAAAAAAAAAAAACAAAGAGCAATAGGTGTCTCTCAATCAAACAGGTCTGATTTGATGGGTTTTTGACAGCTGTCTCACGTGAGGATGTGGGCTTAAAACGGACCCTTGCTTGTTTTAAAGCTCTTATATTTGCACCTTGAAAGTCTTAATTATTTTAAACAAGATTCCCTGCTTTTTTTTTTTTTCATTTCCTTACTCTCTTTTACAAATTATACAGCTCATCCTACAATTAGAATTATAAATGACTACATGTAATGAAAAAACAAATATGTGAATAAATAATATTAAATTCTGTTTCTCTCACATGATAAAGATTGAGAGTAAGCAGGCCAGAACTGGTTTGACCAATCCATAGACATCAAGGACTCATGTTGCCCCATCTAAAATCCTTAGTATATTACATGGCTTCTAACCTCATAGCCTCAAGTCCAAAATAACTGGATAAGTTCCAATATCATAACCATCTTATAGGCACAAAAAGGAAGAATGGCAAAAGTGCACACCTCCTTTCTGAGCCTACATTCTTTAAGGAGCCTTCCTGAATACATTTGTGGTTCTGCACTTAAGAAAGAAGAAGGAAAAGCATATAATGTAGCCAATTAAGGAACTCTTATACAGAAAGCCATAGCATGCATTCAGAAGGGGAATACCAATGTCAGATTTACATTTTATAAAGAGTATACTGGCAGAAGTGTGGAGGAAGTTGAAATCAGAGACAAAAATGCTAGGTCGATAATGTAATCTTGCCCGGAGTTGATGGTGGACCTAAAGAAAGTTGGCAGTAAGGGTAGAAAGAAGTGACAAGTTCACCAACCAACTAGAATTAGAATGCACAAGATTTAGTGATTGAAAGTATGGAGCAAAGAGAAGGAAGGAATTGAGTTAAAGCTCAGGTTCTTTGGTGGGTAGTTCTAGTGCTATTCAAAGAAACAGAGAACAAAGCAGGTTAGGGCAGTAGGTCAATATTTAAGAAGTGTGGTAATACTAAATTGACAATATTTGAGATTTGGTTGTATCTGTGGGCCTGGAGCTCAGGACAAAATAGAAGCTGGAGACATATTTAAGGCATCAGTATAGGAATGGTACTGAAATGGGAGTGGTTAGTTTTGTTCCCTCAGGGAGATCTAGCCTGAAGAAGAAGATGTAGCCTAAAGAAGGAAAATACAACAGATACAGTCATAATTTCACTTAAAGTACTTGATATATCTTATAAGAAAATAGGTATTAATTTTAATTGACCTGAAAGAAAAGACCCTATCATACCCATAGTTGAAAAAGGAATCAGTCACAGTAAATAAAGATCTTTAATCCAGTGCCATCACTGCCCAGAGGGTGAAATCAAGTGCCATGCAGAGTCCACCTGCATGTCATTTCCTCTATCTGGAAGGTCACTGCTTCAACTCCTGGATAACTCCTATTATCATCATACTTCAAAAACTAATTTATATGTGACAGATGATGTGCAAGGCGCACAGATTACTGTGGAGAGCAAGACAGACAAGGTTCTGCCTTTATGGACTTCACAGGAGAAAACTTTTTGAAAAAGTCATTATCACTGTGTCACGTGACTAAAGGGGAAAGGCATGGTCTTCTCTAATCCCTGTGAAGAGAAAGAGGTAATGCCTCTTCCCTTGAGTTACCTCTCTGCCATGTCCCATTCTAATAATAACATTGGGCTATATGCATTTTTTTTTTAAGCAAAAACTTCATTTATTTAAATTGAAAAAAAAAAAAACACCTTTTACAATAATGTGTTGGTTTATGCTATTGCTTCAGTTGTCTCCATCTCTGTGAAACTCTATGGACTGTAACCTGTCAAACTCCTCTGTCCATGGGATTCTCCAAGCGGGAATACTGGAGTGGATTGCCATGCCCTCCTTCATGTTTTATGCTGTACAACAACACCAATCAGTCATAAATATTCATACATCTCCTCCCTTCCTAGCCTCCCTCCTCATCCCTCCAGGTCATGATAGATCCCCAGACTGGGCTCCCTGTGCTACATAGCAACTTCTTATCAGCTATCCATCTTACACCTGATACTGTATATATATTTATGCTATTTTCTCCATTCATCCCACTCTCTCTCTCCTCCACTGTGTCCACAAGTCCATTCTCTACATTTGTGTCTCCATTCCTTCCTTGCAAATAGGTTCATGAATATTATTTTCTAGATTCCATTTATATCCATTAATATGCGATACTTTTTTCTCTTTCTGACTTCACTCTGTATAACAGGCTCTAGTTTCATCCACCTGACTAGGACTGATTCAAACTTGTTCATTTTTTGTGCTGTGTAGTATTCCATTGTATATATGTACCACATCTTCTTTATTCATTGATATGTGGTCAATGGACATCTAGGTTGCTTCCATGTCCTGGCTATTTATAGTGCTACTGTGAGCATTAGGAAAACAAATAACCCAATCAAAAAGTGAGCATTTCTCCAAAAAACCACATACAGATAGCCAATAAACACATAAAAGATGCTCAACATCACTAATTATTAGAGAAATGCAAATCAAAACTACAATGAGGTATCACCTGACACCAGAAATAACGCCCATCATCAAAAAATCTACAAATAATTAATGCTGGAGAGGATGTGGAAAAAAGTGAACCCTCCTACACTGTTGGTGATAAAGCCATTGTGGAAAACACTATAGAGAGTCCTTAAGAAACTAGGAATAAATCTACCATATGACCCAGAAATCCCACTATTGTACATATATCCAGAGAAAATCATAATCAAACAAGACACATGTACTCCAAAATTCACAGTAGCATTGTATGCATCCTTATTTGCATGTTTTTGTATTTTGTGTACACATCCAGATTGAGGCTCCCAGAGCATAAATCATAGTATTATGCCTCCTGTGCTCAAAATATCTTACTCATAGCCAAATCCAAAAATGACTTATTGCACCTGTCCCTTGTTTACAACTCTGGCTTCTTCTATTTCTCTCTCCTTTGTCCAAACTAATCTGTTTATACTCGTCTCTTGCCCTAAACACATACCAAGAGCCTGCCTTGAACTACCTTAACCTCTTTCAAACTGCTAACCTCTCTCTGCTTAGAACATTCTTTCTTCAGATACCTGATTAATTTATGCCCTCACTTCCTTTAGATCTTTTCAAAGTCTAACCTTAACATAGACTTCCTGACTAGCCTATCTAATATTGTGCACTCTCTTTCTCTCTGCATTCTAAAACCCTTTAATTTATTTTATGTAACAAACTGCACACATTACTTATTGTTGCTGTTGATTCTCACTTGTTTGCCTCTCTACCCACTAAAAAATGAGTCTCATAAGGAAAGAAAATACACCGCTTCAGTCATCATTGTATTTCAACACCTAGAACAATGGCCAGCACCTAATAATTAGGCACTCAATAAATATGTATTGTATGACAGGGTTTTTTCCAAATACACTGAAAGTTCCTTGAGAATAGATACCATATGTACTTGTCTTTGTGTCCAGAGCATCCATGTCAAATCCTAGTATATATGAGCCTTTCAAAATAATGATCAAGGAATGAATGAATGATGATAGCTTTAACCCAGAGTAGTTTTACCATATGTATATAGATAGTTGGAATATATGAACACTTCATATGACATTTTATAAAATGTCACTACTCAGGATGAAAAAAATGTCAGGGTTCTCATTTGTATATCATCAAAAGATGAGAAGATAAATTTCCTTAAGATATGATGACATTGCTTCAATTAAGACATTCTGAGTATTGAAAAGGGATAGCAACTAAATCTATAAAAGATTAAAATGTAAATAAAAGTGCATTAGAGTACCAGGGCTATACATTAGATCCCCAGAATTTATTCATCTGTAACTGGAAGTTTGTACCCTTTGACCAATATCTCATCATCTCTGCCACCCACCTGGCCCTGGCAACCACAGTTTTAGTCTCTGTTTCTATGAGTTTGGTTTTTTTTAGTTCTCACAATCATAAGTGAGATTTCCAGTATTAATCTCTCTCCATCTGACTTATTTCATTTAGCATAATGTCTTAAAGGGCCATCCATTACAAATAACAGGATATTCTTCTAACTCATGGTTGAATAATATTCCATCATGTGTATGTATATGTGTATAAAATCTCCATTCATCTGTAGGCAAACACATTAGTTTTGTTTTTTTTTTTCCCATATCTTGTCTATTATGAATAATGCTGCAATGAACATGGGAGTGCTCTTCGAGATCCTGATTTCATTTCCTTTGGATATATACCCAGAGGTGGGACTGCTGGCTATATGATAGTTCTGTTTTTAATTTTTGAGGAGCCCCTATATTGATTTTCATTGTCAAAACACCAATACATTCCTACCAACAGTGCACAAGGGTTCCCTTTTCTCCACATGCTCACCAACACTTGCTAACTATTGTCTTTTTGTTAAAAGTCATTCTGACAGGTATTAAGTGATAGCTCATTGTGGTTTTGATTTGCGTTTTATGGCAGAAAGTGAAGAAGAACTAAAAAGCCTCTTGATGAAAGTGAAAGAGGAGAGTGAAAAGGTTGGCTTAAAGCTCAACATTCAGAAAACGAAGATCATGGCATCCGGTCCCATCACTTCATGGGAAATAGATGGGGAAACAGTGGAAACAGTGTCAGACTTTATTTTGGGGGGCTCCAAAATCACTGCAGATGGTGACTGCAGCCATGAAATTAAAAGACGCTTACTCTTTAGAAGGAAAGTTATGCCCAACCTGGATAGCATATTCAAAAGCAGAGACATTACTTTGCCAACAAAGGTCCATCTAGTCAAGGCTATGGTTTTTCCAGTAGTCATGTATGGATGTGAGAGTTGGACTGTGAAGAAAGCTGAGCACCGAAGAATTGATGCTTTTTAACTGTGGTGTTGGAGAAGACTCTTGAGAGCCCCTTGGACTGCAAGGAGATCCAACCAGTCCATTCTAAAGGCGATCAGGCCTGGGTGTTCATTGGAAGGACTGGTGCTAAAGCTGAAACTCCAGTACTTTGGCCACCTCATGTGAAGAGTTGACTCATTGGAAAAGATCCTGATGCTGGGAGAGATTGGGGGCAGGAGGAGAAGGGGACAACAGAGGATGAGATGGCTGGATGGCATCACTGACTCGATGGAGGTGAGTCTGAGTGAATTCCGGGAGTTGGTGATGGATATGGAGGCCTGGCATGCTGCAGTTCATGGGGTTGCAAAGAGTTGGATACGACTAAGTGACTGAACTGAACTGAACTGAATGCTCCCAACATAGGAGCACCTTAGTACATAAGACAAACACTAACAAACATAAAAGGAGAAATTGACAGGAACACAATAACAGTAGAAGACTTTAACACCCCACTCATGCGAATGGACACATCATCAAAACAGAAAATTAATAAGGAAACACAAGCCTTAAATGATACATTAGATGACAGGGATCTCATTGATAACTTCAGGACATTCCATTCAAATGTAGAATACACCTTCTTCTCAAATGCACATGGAGCATTCTCTAGGATAAAACATATCTTGGGTCACAAATCAAACCTCAGTAAATTTAAGAAAGTTGAAATCATGTCAAGCATCATCTCTCACCACAATACTGTGAGACTAGATATCAACAACAAGAAAATAAAAAACTATAAGAAACACAAACACATGGAAATTAAACAACACATTTCTAAATAACCAACATGCTACTGAAGAAATAAAAAGGGAAATAAAAAAAAAAAAAACTAGAAACAAATGACAATGAAAACACGACAACCCAAAACCTATGGGATACAGATAAAGCAGTTCTAAGAGGGAACTTTATAAGAATACAATCCTACCTCAAGAAATAAAAACAAAGCCAACAAAACTACAACAACAAAAGCATCAAATAGACAACCTAACTTTCCACCTAAAACAACTGGAAAAAGAAGAACACAAATACACCAACGTGAGTAGAATGAAAAAAATCATAAAGATCCTAGAAGAAATAAATGAAAAAAAGAAAGAAAGAATAGTAAAGATTAATAAAACTAAAAGCTAGTTCTTTGACAAGATAAACAAAATTGACAAACCTTTAGCCAGATTCATCTAGAAAAAAGAGAAGAATCAAATCAACTAAGTTAGAAATGAAAAAGGAGAGGTTACAACAGACAATGCAGAAATACAAACAATAACAAGAGACTATTATGAACAACTATATGACAATAAAATAGATAACCTGGAAGAAATGAACAGATTCTTAGAAAAGTACAATCTTCCAAGACTGAGCCAGGAAGAAATAGAAATTATGAACAACCCAATTACAAGCACTGGATTGAAGCTGTGATCAAAAATCTACCAAAAAACAAAAGTCCAGGAGCAGATGGTTTCACAGGAGAATTCTATGAAACATTCATAGAATAGTTAACCCCTATTCTTCTAAAACTCTTTCAAAAAATTGCAGAGGAAGGAACACTTCCAAAATCATTGTATGAGGCCACCATCACCCTGCTCTGAAAAACAGACAAAAACAACACAAAAAAAGAAAACTACAGACCAATATCACTGATGAACATAGATGCAAAAATCCACCACAAACAAACAGAATTCAGCAATACATCAAAAAGCTCATACACCATGGTCAAGTTGGGTTTATTCCAGACATACAAGGATTCTTCAATATATGCAAGTCAATCAATGTCATATACCATATTAACAAATTGAAAGATAAAAACCATATGATAATCTCAGTAGATGCAGGAAAAGCCTTTGACAAAATTCAGCACCCATTTATGATTAAAACTGTTCAAACCCTGGACAAAGAAGGAAACTACCTCAACTTAGTTAATGTCATATATGATAAGCCTATGGCAAACATTATTCTCAACGGTGAAAATTGAAAGCATTCCCTCTAAGAAGAGGAACAAGAGAAGGGTGTCAACTTTCACCACTATTGTTTAACATAATTCTGGAAGTCCTAGCTGCAGAAATCAGAGAAGAACAATAAATAAAAGGAATCCAGATCAGAAAAGAAGTAAAGCTCTCCCTGTTTGCAGATGACATGATACTGTACATAGAAAACCCTAAAGATAGTACCAGAAAATCACTAGAGCTAATCAGCAAACTTAGCAAAGATGCTAGAAACAAAATCACTACACAGAAATCACTTGCATTTCTGTATACTAACAATGAAAAATCAGAAAGAGAAATTAAGGAATAATCCCATTCACCATTGCAACAAAAAAAAATTAAATATCTAGGAATAAAATTACCTAAGGAGACAAAAGAACTGTACACAGAAAATTATAAGACACTAATGAAAGAAATCAAAGATGATATAAACAGATGGAGAAATATTCCATGCTTCTCAGTTGGAAAAATCAATATTGTGAAAATGACTATACTACCAAATGCAATCCACAGATTCAGTGTGATCCTTATCAAATTACCAATGGCATCTTTTCACAGAACTAGAACAGATAATTTCACAGTTCATATGGAAATACAAAAGATACTGAATAGGCAAAGCAGTCTTGAGAAAGAAGAATGGAGCTGGAGGAATCAAGCTTCCTGACTTCAGATTACACTACAAAGTTACAGTCATCAAGACAGTATGGCACTGGCCAAAAAAAAAAAGGGTGGGGGGAATATAAACCAATGGTACAAGATTTAAAGTCTGAAAATAAACCCATGCCCCTATGTTTTACCATATTTTTGACAAAGGAGGCAAGAATATACAATGGGGCAAAGGCAGCCTCTTCAATAAATGGTGCTGGGAAAACTGGACAGCTACATGTAAAAGAATGAAACTAGAACACTTCCTAACACCATACACAAAGATAAATTTACAATGAATTAAAGAACTAAATGTAAAACCAGAAACTATAAAAACTCTTAGAGGAAAACATAGGCAGAACACTATAAATCAAAGCAAGATCCTTTATGATCCACCTCCTAGAGTAATGGAAATAAAAACAAAAGTAAACAAGTGAGACCTATTAAACTTAAAAGCTTTTGCACAGCAAAGGAAACTATAGGCAAAGTTAAAGGACAACCCTCAGAATAGGAGAAATTTATAGCAAATGAAACAACTGACAAAGGATTAATTTCCAAAATATACAAGCAGCTCATATACCTCAATGCTAGAAAAACAAACAACCCAATCAAAAAGTGGGGAAAAGACCTAAATGGACATTTCTTCAAAGAAGACACACAGATGGCTAACAAACACATAAAGAGATGCTCAACATCACTCACTGTTAGAGAAATGCAAATCAAAACTACAATGAGATACCACCTCACACCAGTCAGAATGGCCATCAACAAAATGTCTACAAACAATAAACGCTGGAAAGGGTGTGGAGAAAAGGGAACATTCTTGTACTGTTGGTGGGAATGTAAATTGATACAGCCACTATGGAAAACTGTATGGGGATTCCTTAAAAAACTAGGAATAAAACCACCATATGACCCAGCAATCCCACTCCCAGGCATATACCCTGAGGAAACCAAAATTGAAAGAGACACATGTATCCCATTGTTCATTGCAGCACTGTTTACAATAGGTAGAACATGGAAGCAACCTAGATGTCCATCTTCAGATGAATGGATAAATAAGTTGTGGTGTATATACACAATTGAATATTACTCAGCCGTAAAAAGCAACACCTTTGAGTCAGTTCTAATGAGGTGGATGAACCTAGAACCTATTACGCACAGTCAAGTGAGTCAGAAAGAGAAAGATAAATACCATATTCTAACACATATATACGGAATGTAGAAAAATAGTACTGAAGAATTTATTTACAGGGCAAAAGTGGAGAAACAGACATAGAGAATAGATTTATGGACATGGGGAGAGGGGAAGAGAGGGCGAGATATATAGAAAGAGTAACATGTAAACTTACATCGCCATATGTAAAATAGATCACCAACAGGAATTTACTGTATGGCTCAGGAAACTCAAACATGGGCTTTGTATCAACCTAGAGGGGTGGGTCTAGAAGGCAATGGCAACCCACTCCAGTGTTCTTGCCTGGAGAATCCCAGGGATGGTGGAGTCTCGTGGGCTGCAGTCTATGGGGTTGCACAGAGTCAAACACAACTGAAATGACTTAGCAGCAGCAGCAGAGGAGTGGGATAAGGAGGGAGATGGTAGAAAGGTTCAAAAGGGAGAGATGTATGTATACCTATGGCTGATTTCATATTAAGATTTGACAGAAAACAGCAAAATTCTGTAAAGCATTTATCCTTCATTAGAATATAAATGAAAAGAATAGATGAGAAGAAACAAAAGAATTAGAAAAAAAGAAAAGTGAGAACTAATAATAATGAATGGTATCTCACATTCTTTCTTTTTATTAAGACAGAGAAAGTATTGCAATCTAGAAACATTTTGCAATATTTATGACAACACTGCTGTGTCCCAGGCATTTGTTATGTGCTTGGAATACTACTAAACAGTAAGAAAAATTGAGTCATGTATGTGCATCATCTTACTAAAGAACTATTTGTCCACAATATTTTAGCTATTGTGACTATGAGTATATTTACACTCAGGAATTAACACTACGTACTTTGACCTTTTCAGACTTTTGTGAGAGGGCCACAGTCTTTTTGATTTCTTTTGTTTTTCCTTCTTTCTTGATAGGTACATGATATTAAATACATCATCTGTCATTCACATTATCTGAGGGGCTGTTTTATTTTTGCGTGATATGAGTTACCTTTTTATAGCTCCCAATATTAGAATCTTTCCTGTGTATTATCCAGTTGCAAAACACATAATGTAATTTTCTGATATATCAAGATCCTCTTCCTGGCCTCAATTTCTATGAGTCAGGAGGGGATAAGCTTTTCTACAATTGCCAACAACCTAAATAGTGTAATGTATTAATATAACAAAGGTTACATCTAGCTCATGCTGCATGTTTATCAGGTGGTAAGAAGGATGTGCTTATTTTAGTCACTTAAAATATCAAGTTGATAGAGTTTGTGTCTCAACACAGTTTTAATGTTCAGAGAATGGGGAAAAGATATCATGAAAAACCACACATTGACTCTTAACTCTCATCCCTGGAAGTGAAGCTTGTAACTTGAATTTATATTTCACTGTTCAAAGCAAGTTATATTTCCATCTGAGAGCTCAAGTGCATGGGAATATATAATCTCACTTCAGGAAGAACCTCAAACACCTTTTTGAAAATTAACAGTCTGTCCCACGTGACTCTTACACAATAAGCCCATCTTGTTTACTTTAAGGTATCTCTAATTACTTGCTCCATAAATGACTTTCATTTTTTTAAACGATGTGCATACATATATTTATTTATGGCTTCATCTGTGCCACAGGATAAATTATAATGGTTTTGAAAAGATCACAGTTCATCTGCATACAAGGCAAAGTGTCTCTTCCATTTGGTTTTGGAATATGTGTAAATCTCCTGTATGGTACTCTGTGGGTTGTCTTTTCATTTTATTTATGGTTTCCTTTGCTGTGCAAACCACTTATTTTATTTTATTTTCATTACTCTAGGAGACGGGTTGAAAAACGTATTGCTGGAATTTATCTCAAGGAGTGTTCTGCCTATGTTTTCCTGTAAGAATTTTATAGTATCTGGTCTTACATTTAGGTCTTTAATTCCTTTTGAGTTTAGTTTTGTGTGTAATGTTAAAGAACGTCCTAATTTCATTGTCATACATGTCCAGTTTTCCCATCACCATTTGTTGAAGAGACTGTCTAATCTCTATCGTATAGTCTTGCCTCCTTTGTTGTAGATTAATTTATCATATTGCACATTTATTTCTGGGCTTACTATCCTGTTCCATTGAACTCTCTGGTTTTGTTCCATTACATACTGCTCTGATGACTATAGCTTTATAGTATAGTCTGAATTCAGGGAACCTGAATACTCCAGCTCCATTTTTCTTTCTCATGATTTCATTGGCTATTTGGGGTTGTTTGTATTTTCATACAAATTATAAGGTTTTTTTGTTTTAATCCTGTGGAAAAAAATGTCATGATGATTTGATAGTGATTACATTGAATCTGTAGATTGCCTTGAGAAGTATAGACTTACGACAATACTGATGGCTCCAATCCAAAAACATGGTATATCTTTCCCTATATGTCATTGTTGATTTCTTTCATCTTAGTTTTCAGAGAACAGATTTTTTTTTTTCTTTTAGGTAGTTTTATTCCTATGTATTTTATTCTTTTGATGTGCTGGTAAATGAGATTGTTTCTTTAATTTTTCTTTCTGTGTTTTGTTAGTGTATAGAAATGAAACAAATTTCTGTATATTAATTTTGTATCCTGAAACTTTACCTAATTCATTGATAAACTATAGTAGTTTTCTGGTAGCTACTTTAGGAATTTTTGTTGTTGTTTTTATGTATAGTGTCTACAGTGACAGTTTTACTTCTTTTTCAAGTTGGAGTCCTTTTATTTTTCTTCTCTGATTCCTGTGGGATAGAACTTCCAAAACCATGTTGAATAAAAGTGACTAGAGTGTGCATCTTGTCTCATTCCTGTTCTTAGAGGAGATACTTACAGCTTTTTACCTTGAGTACAATGTTGTAGTTTTGTCATATATGGGCTTTATTGTGTTGAGGTATATTCCTCCTATGCCCACTCTCTAGAAATTTGTTATCATAAATTGACATTGAGTTTTATCATAAGCTTTTTAATGTATCTATTGAGATAAGATGATTATATGAGTTTTACTCTTCAGTTTGATGATGTGGTGCATCACACTAACTGATTTGTGTGTGTTGAAGTCTTTTCATCCCTATAGTTGTGCGTCATAATCTCTTAAGATCTTTGTATTTCTAAGTTTATTGATTTGAGTCCTCTCTCTTTTTCCTTGATCAGTTTGGCTAAAGATTTATCCATTTTGTTTATCTTTTCAAAGAGCCAGTTTTTAGTTTCATTGATCTTTTCTGCTGTTTTCTTCATGCATATTTCATTCATTTTTCCTCTGATCTTTATGATTTCTTTCCTTTCCTAACTTTGGGTTTTGTTTCCTCTTATTTCTCTAGTTGCTTTAGGTGTAATGTTAGACTCTCTGAGATTTTTTCTCATTTCTGGAGGTAAGACTGTATTCCTATAAATTTCCCTCTTAGAACTGTTTTTGCTGCATTCTATATGTTTTGGATCTTTGCGTTTTCATCATCATTTGTCTCTAGGTATTTTTTTATTTCCTCTGTTTTTTTCAGTGATCCACTGGTTATTTAGTAGCATATTGTTTAGTCTCCATGTTTGTGTTTGTTTTCACAATTTTTTCATGTAGTTGATTTCTAATTTCACAACATTGTTGGAAAAGATTGTTGATATGATTTTTGTTCTCTTAAATTTACCAAGGTTCACTTTGTGGCTCAGTGTGTGGTTAATCCAAGGGAATATTCCTTGTGCACTTGAAAAGAATGTGCATTCTGCAGTTTTTGGATGGAATGATCATTTATTCTAACATGTTATTTAAGGCCTGTGTTTCCTTATTGATTTTCTGTCTGAATGACCTGTCCATTGATGAAATAGGGTGCTAAATTCCTCCACTATTATTGCATTACTGTCAGTTTCTCCTTTTATGGTTGTTAGTATTTGCTTTATATATTGAGGTGTCACTATGTTGGGTGCATATATATTCACATTGTTATATGTTCTTGGATTGATTCCTTGATCATTATCTAGTGTCCTTCATTATCACTTATAACCTTCTTTATTTTGAAGTCTATTTTGTCTAATATGAGGATTTTAACTCCAGCTTTCTTTTGATTTCCATTCATATGGCATACCTTTTTCCATCTCCTCACTTTCAGTTGGTATGTGTCCCTAGATCTGAAGTGGGTTTCTTGTAAACAGCATATATATGGTCTTTGTTTTTATTCCATTCAGCCAGTCTATATCTTTTGTTTGAAGCATTTAATCTGTTTATATTTAAGGTAATTATTAATATGTATGTTCTTATTGTCATTTTTTTAATTTTTAAAATTTATTTTTGTAGGTCTTTTTTTCTTCCTTCCTCTTTTCTTCTCATAGGAGAGACTGTGCAGCATGTTTTACTAATTTATATTTAATTTCTATCTTCCTGGTCACAAACGAAGACTAGTTTTACCAGCTTTGGTGCTTGTTATTGGGTTGATGCTATATGATGGAGTTTTGGCAAGTGACATACAGGCTTCCCCTAGTATCTGAAAGTAAAACTTTCCTATGAAACCTCTTGTGAGTTGAAATAGTGTTAAGCAAAGAAACAAATACCTTAGGACACATCTTGATAACAGATGCACAAAATAAGTTGAGATTAAGTGCAGATGCTCACAGGTATTTTAGAGTCACAGAAGCTTGATGAGATACTGAATGTAGCTTCTGAGAAAGGTTGGTGGTGCCACTCTCTCTGTTTCATGTGTGCACTTCCTCTTTAATAGCTAGTTGCAAAACAAATGCTGAATGTTACTTTGACTTTTTTCTTAAAAGTTAAAATCCTCTTTGGATTTCTTCTGGTTAGCAAAAACAGATATAATACGTGTCTTTTTTAAAAGCTAAGTGTCATGAAGCAAATTTTCAAAAAGCAAGGGATATCTGAATTTGTAGGACATAGTATCTTTGGAAGCATGATTCTGAAATATTCTATATACATCTTCTCCACCCTTTCTGTGGTTATACCAGAAAGCAAGCATTCATGAAAGTTACATGATAGCATGGAAGGCATACTGTGTTGCCATATGAGGATAGATTGCAAGGCATGCCATTACAGCTACACTAGACACAAAATGAACAACAAATCTATGTGGACTTCATTTGTAGAGATTTCAGTTAATTTGTTACTGCAGTTGTGACTCATAAAAATATGAAAATAAATAAACAGATAAAAAGTGCTTGCAATGATAACACCTATGAAAATAGAAATAAGCTTTGTTTTGTATATTAGTCTCTCAGTCATTTCCAGCTATTTGTGACCCCATGGACTGTGGCCCACCAGGCTCC
>SJYQ01105022.1:86639-102224 GCA_006410935.1 Redunca redunca | reverse complement strand
CTACGTCCATATTAATTTATATTCCATATTTTCACTCATTATTCATGCAATTACTTTTAAAAATTTGCTTGATAGTATTGTTATAGTTTCCATGGCTTCCAAAGTTTAGTTGTCACCATTCTCCCATTCTAATGCAGAAAAAATATCAATTAATTTGTCTTCAAAATATCAAGAAAATGCAAGCTCAAATAGCCTATTCTAAGCTATGTTCTTAATGAAGAGGAAAAAAATGTTAAACAAAATAGGTCTTTGCCCTTGGATGTCATTTTGAAAGGACTTCATCCAATTTTACAAAGAACCATTATGAATAACCAGTTATTATGAATTTATACATGGCCTTGACTGGAGACAGCAAAGGGTCATACATGCATGGATTCAGCCAGCCCAATTAGAAACTATGTTCAGTTTCTTTCAAACATCACAGCTGGATGCAAAGCAATAATAAGGAAATCTATTATTTCAAAATGTGCACTGCAATCATAATTTTATTGTTTTGCATTCCATCTGTAGGAAACCACTAGAATGTTTGGTGAATAAACGTAAGCTATAACAGAAAATGGAGGCATGTGGCTAGTACGGTTCAAGAAAAAATCAAGAGGCTAATTCTCAACTCTGGATTTAGTTTTCTTTACTATATACACTATTTCAAACTGTGTCACTACCAACTCAAGTCAGATCTATTAACCCTGTAAATATAATTACATATTGGATCATCAAATTAACAAAGTAAATTAACTTTCACAGGTGGCATTATTCATTGTACCTTCAGTTCAGTTCACTCACTCAGTCGTGTCCAACTCTTTGCTACCCCATGAATCGCAGTACGCCAGGCCTCCCTGTCCATCACCATCTCCCTGAGTTCACTCAGACTCACGTCCATCGAGCTGGTGATGCCATCCAGCCATCTTATCCTCTGTTGTCCCGTTCTCCTCTTGCCCCCAATCCCCCCCAGCATCAAAGTCTTTTCCAATGAGTCAACTCATCTCATGAGTGGCCAAAGGACTGGAGTTTCCGCTTTAGCATCATTCCTTCCAAAGAAATCCCAGGGTTGATTTCCTTCAGAATAGACTGGCTGGATCTGATTGCAGTCCAAGGGACTCTCAAGAGTCTTCTCCAACACCACAGTTCAAAAGCATTAGTTCTTTGGCACTCAGCCTTCTTTACAGTCCAACTCTCACATCTATACATGACCACAGGAAAAAACATAGCCTTGACTAGACTGACCTTAGTTGGCAAAGTAATGTCTCTGCTTTTGAATATAGCGGTCATAACTTTTCTTCCAAGGAGTAAGCGTCTTTTAATTTCATGGCTGCAATCACCATCTGCAGTGATTTTGGAGCCCAAAAAAATAAAGTCTGAAACTGTTTCCACTGTTTCCCCATCTGTTTCCCATGAAGTGATGGGACCGGATGCCATGATATTCGTTTTCTGAATGTTGAGCTTTAAGCCAATTTTTTCGTTCTCCTCTTTCACTTTCATCAAAAAGCTTTTTAGCTCCTCTTCACTATCTGCCATAAGGTAGCATTATTCATTTTACCTTCAGTTTAGTTCACTCACTCAGTCGTGTCCAACTCTTTGCTACCCCATGCATTGCAGTACGCCAGGCCTCCCTGTCCATCACCATCTTCCGGAGTTCACTCAGAATCACGTGCATCGAGTTGGTGATGCCATCCAACCATCTTATCACCTGACAACCATCTGTCATCTGCATATCTGAGGTTATTGATATTTCTCTCGGCAATCTTGATTCCAGCTTGTCTTTCTTCCAGTCCAGCGTTTCTCATGATGTACTCTGCATATAAGTTAAATAAGCAGGGTGACAATATACAGCCTTGACATACTCCTTTTCCTATTTGGAACCAGTCTGTTATTCCATGTNATCTTTGGCTGCATAGAATAGAATCAATCTGATTTCGGTGTTGACCATCTGGTGATGTCCATGTGTACAGTCTTCTCTTTTGTTGTTGGAAGAGGGTGTTTGCTATGGCCAGTGCATTTTCTTGGCAAAACTCTATTAGTCTTTACCCTGCTTCATTCCGCATTCCAAGGCCAAATTTGCCTGTTATTCCAGGTGTTTCTTGACTTCCGACTGTTGCATTTCAGTCCCCTATAATGAAAAGGACATCTTTTTTGGGTGTTATTTCTAAAAGGTCTTGTAGGTCTTCATAAAACCGTTCAACTTCAGCTTCTTCAGTGTTACAGGCTGGGGCATAGACTTGGATAACTGTGATATTGAATGGTTTGCCTTGGAGATGAACAGAGATCATTCTGTCGTTTTTGAGATTGCATCCAAGTACTGCATTTTGGACTCTCTTGTTGACCATGATGGCTACTCCATTTCTACTGAGGGATTCCTGCCTGCAGTAGTAGATATAATTTAACTCAGATGACCATTATACCTTGGAAAAACATAAAAATCTTTATTAAAATGCATGTTTCCTTCCACACTGACTTCTTGTTAAATGGGCATTTTTGACCCAGATGATGCTTTATTTGCCAAGAATCCTGAAATTGCTGCATATTATGAATAATTGTCCAAAATAAAATGAGAAAATATTATATAATTAACTCCATATGGCTTTTTCTTTGAGTCATTTGATATAGGCCAAATTCTCACACTTTCCTCAATTAAGCATCTTGAAATAAAGTCTACTTTAAAAAACTTATGGGAAATAGATGGGGAAAGGTGGAAACAGTGTCAGACTATATTTTTGGGGGCTCCAAAATCACTGCAGATGATGATTGCAACCATGAAATTAAAAGACGCTTACTCTTTGGAAGGAAACTTATAACCAACCTAGATAGTATCTTCAAAAGCAGAGACATTACTTTGCCAACAAAGGTTTGTCTTCTCAAGGCTAATTTTTTCCAGTAGTCATGTATGGATGTGAGAGTTGGACTGTGAAGAAGGCTGAGCACAAAAGAATTGATGCTTTTGAACTGTGGTGTTGGAGAAGACTCTTGAGAGTCCCTTGGACTACAGGAGATCCAACCAGTCCATTCTTAAGGAGATCAGTCCTGGGTGTTCTTTGGAAGGAATGACAGGAAAGCTGAAACTCCAGTACTTTGGCCACCTGATGTGAAGAGTTGACTCATTGGAAAAGACTTTGATGCTGGGAGGGATTGGGGGCAGGAGGAGAAGGGGACGACCCAGGATGAGATGGCTGGATGGCATCACCGACTCGATGCACATGAGTTTGAGTGAACTCTGGGAGTTGGTGATGGATAGGGAGGCCTGGCATGCTGGAATTTATGGGGTCACAAAGAATCAGACAGGACTGAGCGACTGAACTGAACTGAAGAAACTTATAAATGTAACCTTGCAAATTTTATAAAAGAATGTATAGAAATGAGTAGTTAAGAACAATCTGTGAATAATTAATACTCATTTGTTAGTTGATAATATAGAAAGTCAAAAATAGGGAGTTTCAAAGGGAGGGAATATATGTATACCTGGCTTCCCTGGTGGCTCAGAGGTTAAAGCATCTGCCTCCAATGCGGGAGACCTGGGTTCGATCCCTGGGTTGGGAAGATCCCCTGGAGAAGGAAATGGCAATCCACTCCAGTATTCTTGCCTGGAGAATCCCATGGACGGAGAAGCCTAGTAGGTTACAGTCCACGGGGTCGCAAAGAGTCAGACACGACTGAGTGACTTCACCTCACCTCACCTCACCTCACTATGGTTGATTCATGTTGATGTTTGACAGAAAACAGCAAAATTCTGTAAAGCAATTATCCTTCAGTAAAAAATAAATTAATTTTAAAAATAGAGTTAATAATATTTCAAGCACCAGAAAAATGAAAAAATAAATGTTCAATAATATTTAGCATGTCTGATGGNTAGCATGTCTGATGGGTTACAATTTTCAGTTTTAATATTGTCTTATATTTTAAAGGAATGTAAGTTATTAAAATTATCTAAAAATTAGATGACACATTTAAATACACTTAAGACTAGAAATGAGATGTGTTTGGTTTAATTCTACTTCTGTCACCAAACATATATGTACAATGATGCTATTGATGATTTATTATTAATTATTATAATTTTAGAAGGTGAGCCGATAAGAAATCTTCATCATAGATTATTAACTATTGAAATCATATTAGACTTTCTAAGTAGTTTTAGTTAACATATTTTACACTTTTTCAAGAGATGGGTAGGAGCAAGTTGTGTGAATTTCCTTCCAGACATATTATTCTATCAATATATGATAAAAATGCCTTTAAATTATTTCTGACCAGAAAATTAAATAAACATAGAAGTTTAATATATAATTTATTCTAATGATGTCAAAACTTCTTAATCACAATCTATAAGAATTACACTTTATATCCTGAACCGGTATTCACATATAAACACACAATCGTGGATGTACACTATACTGAAAAAAATGTCATGCATGTGACATCTTCTTTAACATTACTTGTTTGGGCATAGACTTGGATTATTGCGATATTGAATGGTTTGCCTTGGACATGAACAGAGATCATTATGTTGTTTTTGAGATTGAATCCAAGTACTGCATTTTGGACCCTTTTGTTGACTATGATGGCTACTCCATTTCTCCTAAAGGGATTCTTGCTGACAATATGAGTTAAATTCACCCATTCCAGTCCATTTTAGTTCACTAATTCATAAAATGTCAATGTTTACACTTGCCATCGCCTGTTCAATCACTTCCAATTTGCCTTGATTCATGGACCTAACATTCCAAGTTCCTATGCAATATTGCTGTTTACAGCATCAGACTTCACTTCCACTAACAGTCAAAACCACAACTGGGTGTTGTTTTTACTCTAGCTACGTCTCTTTATTTTTTCTGGAGTTATTTCTCCACTGATCTCCAGTAACATATTGAGCACCTACTGACCTGGGGAATTCATCTTTCAGTGTCAAAGCTATGCTTTTTCCAGTATCCATGTATGGATGTGGGAGTTGGACTCTAAAGAAAGCTGAGTGCTGAAGAATTGATGCTTTTGAGCTGTGGTGTTGGAGAAGACTCTTTAAGAGTAACTTGGATTGCAAGGAGATCCAACCAGTCCATGCTAAAGGAAATCAGCCCTGAATATTCATTGGAAGGACTGATGCTGAAGCTAAAACTCCAATACTTTGGCCATCTGATGTGAACAAGTGACTTACTGGAAAAGACCCTGTTGCTGGGAAAGATTGAAGGTGGGAGGAGAAGGGGATGATAGAGGATGAGATGGTTGAATGGCATCATCAACTTGATGGACATGAGTTTGAGTAAGCTCCAGGAGTTGGTGATAGACAGGGAAGCCTGGCATACTGCAGTCCATGGGGTCACAAAGAGGCAGACATGACTGAGCAACTGAACTGAACTGAAGCATCCTCATATCCTTTTAATTCTTTTGCTATTTTTCAGTTTTATTTAGATATAATTGATATATAGCAGGGTATACGTTTTAAGATGTACAGTAAAATGGATTATGATTTTCTAGTGATTTTATGGTTCCAGGACTCAAATATTTAAGTTTGTAATCCATTTCAAGTTACCTTTTGTGAGTGGTGTAAGGGTCTAGTTTAATTCTTTTATATGAATATCAAATTTTCCCTGCACCATTTATTGAAGAGACTGTCTTTTTACAATGAATATTATTCCCTCTGTTACAAAATATTAGTTAGCTATATATGCATGGCTTTATTTCTGGGCTCTTAATTTAGTTCCATTGGGTATGTATCTGATTTTTCCTGGCACCATACAGTTTTGCTTACTATTATACTGTAGCTTGGTATCAGGAAATATCATGCTTTCTGCTTTGTTCTCTTTTCTCAGGATTGCTTTGGGTATTCAAGATCTTTTATGGGCCTCTATCAGTTTTAGGAATTATCTTTCCTACTTCTATAAAAATACTTTTAGAATCTTAATGGAGATTGCTTTGATTCTATAAAGTCTTTGACTATTCTGGAGATTTTAGCAATATTTTTCCAACCCATGAGTAGCTTTCCATTTTTTTGTGTCTATTTGATATCTTTTATTAATGCTTTGTAATTTCTAGTGTAGAAAGTGTTCATCTCCTTGGTTAAATTTATTCCTAAGACTGTTCTATACATCTGTGCATGCTTGGGGCTGGTGCTCTGAGACAACCCAGAGGGGTGGTATGGGGAAGGAAGGGGGTTCCAGATGGGGAACACATGTATACCTGTGGCTGATTCATATTGATGTATGGCAAAACCAATACAATATTGTAAAGTAATTAACTTCCAATTAAAATGAATAAATTTATATTAAAAATTTATTTCTAAGCATTTTGTACTTTTTGATACTATCATAACTGGGAATTATTTTCTTTCTTTTTTTTTTCAGATAATTCATTGTTAGTGTGTAGAAAAGCTACTGGGTTTTGTGTGTTATTTTGTATCCTGTAAATTTACAGAATTTGGGTCTATTTAGCAGGTTTTTTTTTTTTTGGATTCTTTAGAATTTTCTGTACATAAAATCATATCATCTGCCAATAGAGACCATTTTATTTTTCTTTTTAAATTTTAATATCTTTTATTTTTCTGTTACTAATTACTCTGGCTAGGACCTCCATCCTATGTTGAATAGTGGTGATGAAAGTATCTCATTCCTGATCTTAAATGAAAATCTTTTAATATTTCACTTGAGTATGATGTTAGCTGCGCATTTGTCATATATGGCCTTTATTTTGCTGAAGTACATTTTTTCTATATCTAAATTGTTAAGAGCTTTTACAATGAACATAATCCTTTTACTTTATACATTTCTTGGATAGTCATCATCTTGTTTTCTATATTTTAAGCCAGTAGATAAGTTTCAAGTTTATGTTTTTCAACTAACTTTAATTTTTCCTTATTACCTTAGCTCCTTTCATAAACAATAGCTCTAAATGAATCAACATAACTGATCTATAAAGAAAATAATAGGCTTCCATTTTCCTGTCCAGAATGTCATGAGCTTAGAAGTCATCACTCAATTTCAAGAACTAAAATTCTGAAAACAAAACAAAAACTTAAAAATCAACACTTTATATCCATCTGAGAAGCTCTCTCATAGGTTAAGCCACTGTCACCCAAACCAGGGAGAAAAATAGGTAGATACTTTGAATCCCAACCTACCAGAAAAGAAATCAACAAGCATAAACATTTGGGATAACCAGTGCCTAAATAGGAAAACCTGAATTGTGACTAACAAATTCCTGGAGGCTCAATGGGGACAATTATAAAAGTTAAAACTTCCAGGGGTAACAAGTTTTAGGGAATGCCTCTATACTCTTCTGAGATTTACCTCTAGGATCTCTCCCAAGTTCTTTTGGTGAAGATTGCGGGCGCTGGGGGTGGGTGGGGTTGGAATCCTTTTAGGATTCCAGAAGTAGATGAGGAAATGTAACTATTTTGAAATGCACCAGGGCATGTTATTCTTCTAACAAGACCTTCCCTCAAAAGAAACTATTTTGCCAGAACCTATTGGAGTTTTATTAAAGCCTAGCTGAACACGGAGAAAAAGAATTACCAAATTCCAGTCTCCTCTAAACAATCCTGCCCCACCTAATGATGGGGTTGGAAGAGAAAGGGGCAAGTCAGGGAATAAACAGAGAGTACTTGTGAAGTTCATATCCCCATGTAGAGACTCACTGAAAGACTAAAATCTGAGCATAGGAATATATGGTGATTCCTTTCCCCCACACCTGAACACTGTAACTAAAGGTCTATTTACTGATTTCCTTTTACTGAGTGTATCATGTCTGGCTTTCCACAAAAAATTACAAAGCACATTAAAAGGCAAAAATCAAGATTAAAGAGACAGTGAAAACATTAGAACCAAACTCAGATATAACAAGTATTTTAAAATTATCAGACTAAAAATTTAAAACAACTATTATTAATGTGCTAAACGTGTTCTTTCCATTTCTTTTCTAATGGGAAAAAATAACCAACTGGCCAGAACAAATGGGCAACATAAGCAGAGTGATGGAAATCCTAATAATCAAATAGGGATGCTACAGAATAAAGAGAAACTAATACCACAAGGTTTTATTTAATATGGTAGTCTTCAGTTCAGTTCAGTTCAGTTCAGTCGCTCAGTCGTGTCCGACTCTTTGTGACCCCATGGACTGCAGCCTACCAGGCTCCTCCGTCCATGGGATTTTCCAGGCAAGAGTGCTAGAGTGGGTTGCCGTTAAGTAAGTGGAAAAACTGGGTATAAATTGAAGTCATTTGGCTCAATAGCCTGTGGTGCTTACTGGCTCTATTAATTAGTGCCTGAAATCATTGCAGTACCCCTACATGGTAGCTGAACTCCCTCAGCTTGTTAGTCTTTCTCTGAAACTATATAATATAAGGAAGTTTTAGGCACCTCTCCAGGCACCTAAACTGTAGATTATCTGGCCGTTGTTGGGTTAGTGTTATTCCTTAACTGTTCTCCTTACCCTGCCACTCTTTCTCTGATCCATCATCTACAACACCACAGGAATAACTTAAATGATTATGTTACTCTTGCCTATAAATCTTCAGTGATTCCCATTGATCTTGAGAATAAACAAAACAGAATCAATTTGCTCTAATGAAAATAATCATAATGCTTTGTAAGACTACACAGCTGTAGCTTTGCAACAATATCCTGTCTTCATGGAAGTAATTGATTATTTCATAAGCTTAAATTGGAGGAAGTCTACTTAAGTGGAATACAGATTGATACATGATTTTTCACTACAGAATCTTCTACATTAATTTGCACTTAATGTTGAATTTCTTATTTGTGTTCCCAATATTTAACTCATGGATGGATGATGAATTAATTAGTGAATGAATTAAAATACAGCATATTTTAAATTTTTAAAAATTATATTAGTCATTGTTCAGATTATATGTGATATGCCCATATGTACATTTAAATTTTAATATTGTGAGATGAAAATATAGTCATTAACACATCTCTTCAAAAAGTATAAAATTGTAGAGAGTCTTCTTAAAAAATTACCATGGAAGGAGAAAATAATTTAATACAAAAGAGTAATTACTTTTTATTGAAACATATATAGCTTGAAATTTAAATGTATATAGAAGTTCCCCTTTTGGAGAGATCCTTATGGAAAAGCAAATGTTTCTGAATATTGGTTTGTTTACTGTTTAAAAGTTCAGATTGTTTTAAAGATTAAACGTAGAGGGAAAAACACTTAAAATCTTAAAGTAAAAGATGTTAAACCTAAACCTCTCTACCACTTAGTTGGCAAGCTGAGCTGAGAAAGAGCAGGTGAGAAACCTGCAGTCACATTCAAGTGAATGTTGCTTTATTTACCAAAGCAAAGAAGTAAAGTCGAAGAAGTAAGAATGAAGAAAAATTTTTAAAGAGCAGAGAGTTCTGGGACTCCCCTTGTAGTCCAGTGGTTAAGACTCTGTGCTTCCAGTGCAGATTCGATCCCTTGTTGAGGAACTAAGATCCCACATGTTATCCAGTGCAGGGAAAAAAAAAAAAAAGGAGAGAATTCTTAGACAACAAAAGCCAAAATGAAATGTTCCAGGCTTATGTACTTTGTCTGTAGGAAGTCAAACTCAATTGTATCAGAAAGCCACAAGAAGAGGACAAGAGTAAGTAAAAGAAACAGACATTGGATTCATTTATTCATAAAAACATTTGAAATTAACTTTTAAAACACATATATGCCCTAGATAAAGACTATGCCTATCAAAGGACAATGGTACAGTGTATGTTTGTGTGTTACTGGACAGAGAAAAACAAAAGTAATGTGCTTTCAGTAATGAACTATATACACCATCATCTTCCTGAAATAATAGAATATTCTGAATACTTATGGAGGAAAACAGTATTGAAATGAACATTTATTTATCATAAATTTAAACTGACATACTGATTTGTCATATGTTGAAATGATGACAAATTAGGAGTATATTAATGCAAAATAGTAAATAACATGCCATATAAAAATCACCAAGACATTTGGTTTACTCAAGTTCTCCTGAAGCAATGTATTAAATAGCATTTTAAAAAATTGTTGCTATGCAAGTTAATAAAATTTTGTTTAATACAGTCTTACCTATTCTTCTATCATTCTTTAAATGTGAACATCTCATTCTGATTTACATCAACTCCATTCCCCTACAGTCACTGTGGCAAAAAAAAAAAAAAAAAAACAATCATTTGCATATTCTACATCTATTTCTCCTTTTCCTTCCATATAGATGCTGATTTAGTTAGGGGTGGGAAACAATATGCCCTATTCTAAGCAATCGATTAATTGGTCTAAGCTAACTGTACTAATCTCATCCCTATTTGAAATTTCAGTAGTTAAGTGGAAAATTTCTAGACAATGAACTTAAAGGACTTAGGAAAAATATTTAATCTCTAACACGAATGGAGAGATGAAGGGCAAGCATTTTCCTCCATCCACTTTTGTCAGGATGCAATGCTTGAAGTGTCACCAAGAACAGGGTTAAAATATAGAAGCCCCTAACCTCCTGTCAATATGTTGAGTTTCTGAATTAATCCTCTAAAATGCTTGTCTTCATGTCACTGATAAGTGAAATCTGTGTTATTTAAGTTACTTTCTAGGTGGTCTGTTATCTGAAGCTGAAAGCATGATAATTGATATTACTTCAGTGTTCTTTAAAAACCAGATGAATGGAAAAAGAACATTTTTAACAACAATTTTATAGATATGTTCTTTGAGATTTATGTTTCATTCAATATATCATTATCATCTGGGCTGAAGATAGTACATTTCATTATATTGCTCTATTTTGCTATTTTTTACCCCCATAGAAACAAGTTTTATTCTGCTGTATTGTAAACATCATAAGATCAGATAGTGGATGCTGCACTTCAGTGACCAAATGATTGCTCACAGACTGAGACATTCATTCTTTCAGCCTCTGGGAAAGCAAAAGGCTATAAACTAAGAATTTCTTTGAACAAGAGAGCTCCCTCTTCCAAGGATATTCCCTGTCTTGAGGTCAGTCTGCATCTGAATACTGGATCCAAAACATCACTGAAGGATGATCCCAACTTCAGTGCTTCCAATGGGATTGATTGAATTATCTGTTGCCTTTGTATCAAAGTTCAAATTTAGTCTTATTTCAGTCTTGCCACCCTCACTCTCTCATAGGTGTTTCTAAAGCAGACTGGGATAATATACCTATTTGCAGATTCTGATATCTGGGAAATCTGACCTACAACATTCAATAGCACAGTCACTATAAGAAGCAGATACTAAACTGGCTTTTGGAAGCTTGATTTCCACTCAGTCATCTCACTAGTAAAAGGAATGCTGACAGTCCTTGCTTGGCATGCAGTCTTGGTGAAATTTTTGAAGTTCTCATTGATGATAAACTGGGATTGGTATACCAAAGTAAATAAATGCACTGGCAGATAGAATATCTCAGGTGTTCATGCAGTTTGAGGGGAGAAAAAGTACTTCTAAGGACTATGGAAACTGAGGATACATTTTGGAAGTATATGCACACATTTTGGAGGAAAATAAAAGGTGAACACTAATCAACTCAAGGTAAAATGTGAACACAGCATGGTCCCCATGGGAGGTTATTAAACAGACTACTATCAGAGAAAAGTTAAGATATTGCCTAAAATTTTCTTATAAGAATAGTATAGCTAATAGATTGAAATCAGAATATTGGTTACAAATTAATGAGACTCATATTTGGAGTAGGAGCATTAGGATTGTCATACTCAAAATTTTTAAAACCTGAAGTCCGTCTGAACCCTTTGGGATTATAGAAGTGAACCACTTCTCTCAGTTAAACTAGCATCCTCTCCTTCCTTGAAGATGATTCAGAGTCCCCTGCCTTAACTGACAATATGTCACTCTGCTTCAGGCTCTATCCTCTTCTTTCATCCCAGCCACTTGACCAATAGCTAGAATTAAGTAGCAATATAGTTTGATCAGGAAAATGCAAGTCTGCTAGGAGAGAAGTGATTACAATATAATAGATCTGTCGTACATGTATCAGTGGAGTAAAGACAACATGCTCGATCAAGGAGAGTGTTATACAAAGTTGGATAAATGATAATATATCGATATGGGGGTACTCTCCCACAATATGGAATTTAACACCCTGATGAGGCCCCATCTAATTGTCCTAATCCAAAGCTAGGATGGTTCTTGAAAGCAGCAATGATTGATAACCTACCCTATGTAAAGCAGAAATGATAGAACTTCTCAAGGGCTCTGAGAAGCTGACACTCCAGAACAGATACACAGATACACAGTATAGAGCTAGAAAACCACAATTTAACAACAGTAAGAGAATCCAAAAGCCACTCCATTTACTGCCGAGATAAGAGATGCTCTAGGCAGAATACACTAAGACCATCAGAGATTCTAAACAGAGATGAGGAAACTCTAGTATAAGCAGTAGAATACAGAAAAGATAAGTATCAGTTGTATTCCTAAGACCACTACAGTGGGTGGTTTGACCCATTAACTTTTCTCCTGTTAGTTTCCCTAGTAATAGGAACTAATCAGAATCCAAGAGGATCTGTCCAAATATGGGATCAGTTGATTATATAAAGCAAATGGGTCTTTGTAGTGAAAAGGGTGAATTAAAGTAGCTGATATGGTGTTCCTTCCAGATAACAATTAGGACTGAAGTGTTCATTAAAAACAAACAAACAAACGAACTCCCCTCAACCAAAGGGAACTGCCACATCTGAGGTTTTCTTCTCTTCCCAGGGTCAGACTTCATCTGTGTCTGGTCAATACAGGAGTGTGAAATCATGATCACTTTGACTAAAACAAGGACAAAGATTCAGAGCTTCCTGAACAACATTACAATCTCCTCTCATCCAGTCTCTTGTCCTTCAGTTTGTAATAGGAGGTAATGCTGAGGATACTCCCTAATCACTACAAGCTTGAAGATTTGCATCTCTGAGTCTGTTTCTCAGGAAAATCTACTTAGGATAGAGATTATTCATTTTTACTTTCAGAATTCTTAGAATACTTTTGGACATACTGTCATATAATTTTACTGAGGAAATTCTAAATACCAAGGTTGGAATGCACAAATCCTTTCAAAGTTACTCATCCAAACCATATTTAAGGAAGTCCAGATAATATTTTCCTTGACATAGAAAATAGCAACATCTCTAATAATTATCAGAGAACAAACATTTGAGTATACATTACAGTTAAAATTATATGCCAGACATCTTTATCCATACTTAAGGACTGACCTCTTTCTGAAAAGAAGTATGATATATACTGTGTCAAGTATGCTACACAGAATGGCTTGTCTTATAAAAAGTAAGATAGAAAAGGGAGGGGAGAATGAGATGTTGCTAGGTACACTAGATTAAGAAGGACAAAGAAAGGATACACTTACAGCTCAGACTAAATTTAGCAGACAGAAGAAGTTATAAGGCCTGAATTTTACTTCCCTTGCCTCTGTCAAGGAGCAGACTCTTCAGCCTAGAAAAAGTAGGGTAAATATATGATCTGAACAGAAGCCAAAAATGATTGAGGGGATAGTAAAAGAAACTTACATGTTCTTTAGTGAATTCAATCTCAAACCACAGAAACAATCTTACCAAGTCACTGTGAAGAGTTGTAGAGAGACTGTAAAGGCATTGGTAGTATTTTTGAGTAATCATGGCTAGCTAGAAAATGTGAAAGAAAAGATATGGTGGATGATATTTTGAGTTTTGAAAGGGCAAAAATAACAGAAAAGTTTACAGACCAGTGAACCTGGATCTAGACAAAATCTTCAAATGGATTATTTAAAGAAGAGCCTGTAAATACTTGGAAAGGGACATAGCCATGGCTAGATACTAGAATGCTAGACTTTCATCAATTCCTATGTTGATTCAGACATTAAAATGACAGATCATTTTATTCTTATACACAGAATACTTCAGAATTTCAACAAGACATTAACAGAGTCCCATGGGAATTATACATACAAGATAAAATCCGTGAGCTAGATGAAGCTAAGTCTGAAGTTTTATATAAAAATAACGCACTCAGGTCAATTGGGAAGAAATTCCAGAGCACTATGGCTCAAGCTTCATCCACTGCAAAAATTTAGGACACACTTTTTATGTACTTACCACAGTGATATAAATAGCCCCATATTACTTTTAAGCAGAGTAACAAATTTAGAAAATGATAGAAATTGAAAATCTGACTTCTATACATTATCAGGATTATATTAACTTAACAAATGAGATTATACATAATAAGCTATATATTTAAGTAGCAACACTTTATGTTGAAAATACTAGCTTCCTGCTACCATTCATGTGAAAGAGACTGTGGTTTCAATTGATGACAAGAAATAATGACTAAATCACTAGGAAGAAGCTTCCCGAAAGGAACAGGTCTGTCACATTAATAGTAGGATTATTATACAAATCAACACAAAGATAGTTCCAAATGTTGGCTTGTGAATCTTGAATTTTGTGTATGGTCCTAATTGTCATTAGTTAAGAGAAAAAGAAAGATCACCAACATTAAACATATACCAAGTGCTATTTTAAAGTCAACAGAGAAGCCAATGCTATTTAATTTTTATAATAATTAGTTGAGGTAGTTAAAATTATTCCAATTTTACAGCTGAAGAAATAAAATCTCAAATTGTTTAATAAATTTAGCCAAACAAACAAAGCTGTAAGTAGAGGCAGTAAGGGCTTCCCAGGTGGTGCTAGTGGTAAAAAATCAAACAAACAAACAAAAAATACAAGACAATACAGGAGACAGAAGAGACACAGGCTGGATCTTGAGTCAGGAAGATCCTCTGAAGGAGAAAATGGCAACCCACTCCAGTATTCCTGCCTGGAGAATCCCATGGACACAGGAGCCTGACAGGCTACAGCCATGGGGTCGCAAAGAGTTGGATACCACCGAAGTGACTTAGCATGCACGCACACAGAGGGAATAAGATTTAACCAAAATTTGTCAAACTCTGAAACTTTCTTAGAGTTCCTAATGAAAATCTCTAATGTTCTTAATAAAGAAACACAAGCCCATGGAAGATGGGATTTCTATTACTTAAAATAACTGACCTTTAGCACTATTCTTGGGCTTCCCCAGTGGCTCAGTGGTAAAGAATCCACCTGCAAAGCAGGAGATTCCAGTTCGATCACTGGGACATAAAGATCCCCTGGAGGAGGGCCTGGCAACCCACTCCAGTATTCTTGCCTGGAGAACCCCATGGACAGCGTTCTGGGCTACAATCCATTGAGTTAGTTGCAAAGAGTCAGACACGATTGTAATGACTGAGCAGGCATGAACAGCACTTCTCTTCCTTACTATGACTGAGGCTATTTTAAGAGTCTTTTGGTCCTAGTTAGGATATTTTTTCCTTTTCTGCACAGCTTTCTTCTCTCTCACACACTTTCTCTCTCTTTCTCTCTCTCTCTCCACCCAACACATGAATGTGAATAAATGCTAAAATATTATTTATAACAAATAAACTCTAAGACAAATGCATATGTCCTCACTTGTTTCCAATTCACTCATTTATATCTAGAAATTAATGATTATCAGAAATTAATAAGGATTTCTTAAGTAAATTTATTCTATTAATATATATTTTCAATATCAAACAAATTGAAACACATTGATAAACTG
>SJYQ01105022.1:68592-78799 GCA_006410935.1 Redunca redunca | reverse complement strand
TTTTTTTTTTTTTTTTTGGTATGATGGTTAATGAGATTGTTTCCTAAATTTCTCTTCCTGATATCTGTTTCTTTGTCTCAATTTTATGTGACCTTGTGTGTTTCAGTTTCTGTGTCCAAATTTCCCTCCTCTTACAAGTGCATGACTTACATTGGATATGGAGCTTATCCTAGTCTTAACTTGAGGATCTTTGCCAAGTCCCCATTTCCACAAAAGGTCACATTCAGAAATTCCAAGTGATCTTAAAGTTTGCAGGGACATGGTTCAGTTCAGTAAAGAGGTTAAAAAAACTGTGTTGAGAAACTTATGGAAATTCCTTTTGGACTAGCTAACTCTAAAATTTTAACTTTCCCAGAAAAAGGATTTGTACCACTATTGTTAACATTCACTAATCCCAATCCAAATAAAGAAATTTCAGGCTTTATGTAAGTTGTAAGTCATGCTTGGGTCTTCTTTTTCATGGAGGAGAGCCAAACATGAGGGTTTGGGGGGCCAAGTACAGAATCTCTTATTTTGTTAAAGGAATAAAAAAGAAAACTATTTTAATGAATAAATTATCAGGAAAATTGACATCAGCAACATAAACCTAAATTCAGTTTGAGCTAGAGAGCCATTTGTGCCTGTGAGGATATCAATTCTTTTTAGACACCAGCTTGATCAAACAAAACAAAAAACAAAATACATCCTGATCTCTCTTCTTTTCTTAGGACATTTTATTGCAGAGGTAGATTGGCTTCAAGGATTGGTGCCCCTTGCCAAAGGTCTTTGTGTAAATATCAGGTTTTGTTATGGGTCTATGTGACATCAAATCTCCTTCCTTTCCAGGTGACTGTGTTGGCACTCAGACATGAGCTACCTTCATCAGTCACAAATCAAACTCCTATACCAACTGGACTGAACATTCAATAAAGACAGACTTCCTGAAGGGAAAAGAACTGGCACATGATATGCCAGACAGGTTGCCAATACTGTCTTTTTATTTCTGTACGTCATTTTATACTATTCCTTTATAATGTGTGACTGGTCACCCAGAGACTACACTTCCCTTTCAATACATTCTACCCCAAAGCAAATCATAGACTGTCACACTACATACATTGTGAAATTTAAGCCTACCAATGTAACATAAATTTAATGAAAACAGAAAGAACCATTTATAGTTATTAAGATACCATTCATCCATTTAGTTATTTATTCATTTTTAAATTATTGCATGCCTACTGCATGCCAGATATCTTTGCATATGAAGAGGTTACAATCTGATTTCATTTTTATTAAAATGTAGTGTTAATAAAATAACTTTTATAGGATTTTTAATGGCTTTAGTCTTGTAATAAAACACTAGCATAGTGCTTGATTAGTCTACCTTGAATAAATTGGGCAAAAACATTCTGCATGTGAGGTGTTTCTCTGGAATGTTAGCACAGACAAACCTCTAGGAGTATACATTTTCAATGGAAAAATGCAGGAAAGCCTTCATTGAATAAAAAATAATCCACCTTTGTCACAAAAATGTTAAGTATAATTTCAAACTTCATAAGGGTCTACAATATTGCTTATTTTAATGAAAATTTTCACCAAGAATAGATAAATTATCATCCTGCATCTGGGAACATAGATTGTCTTCCAAGTAACTTCAACTATGTGCTAATTCATTCATTTTCTTTTGCTTGTTATGCTATTATGGTGATTTTGTGTCTTATGCCATGCTAATTTGTTCCTCTACTTTAAAAAATCAAAATAAATTAAACTGATGAACAAACACACAATTTGCTAATTAGCATCATAACAATTATCATAATAAGCCAAAGAAAATCAAAGAGAAGTAACATATAATCTTAATTTATTATCAATGTGAAGAAAGCATAACTGGCACTAATCCCCTGCAAGAAAATCCTCCATAGAGAAGTCTGAATCTTTCAGAAGATCTTTGTTCCTGCTTCATTAACACCCATTAAGATCTGTGCTTAAACAATACTACTGACTTTCAATATATTTAAGGAAAAAGAACCCTTACAAAGTAAAGAAAGAGAAAAGGATGAATCAAAATGTAAAGGACATCAATTAAAAATTTTAACTTTACTTAATCACATCAACTGAATTTTATATAATCCAATTATAAATCTAAAAAGTTCAGGTCTCATTGGTGACTTGAATTTTCACCTTTAAAGCGTGGTCAATCTGTTACACATCCATGCACAAATCCTTAGAGCCACATCATTTTTGTTCACACACTTCTGAACAAATAACAGTGAATCTCTTCCATTTCAGTACACAAAATGCTGCTTCTTTTCTCTTTTTTATCTATGGCAATATGTTATAGGTTATATAGTAAGGAAAAAATGCAAAGTAGAGGACACGAAATATGGATCCTAATTCCAAACAGGTGATTAACTTATTCAGTTGAATGGAGTATGAAAAATAATTCCAGATTTTCTTTTTATTTCTTATAGTTATACAAAGCAAGGAAATTCAATGGCAATTGACTCCTAAGAATAAAATTAATCTGTATTATTTTAATTTAGCTTGTTACTAATTTGCAATAATGTCCTCTATTTATGTTTGTAGTACAAGATTTCATCCTTCAAAAATTTACAACCAACAGTTTTGAAAAATATGTTATTCAGTTCAGTTCAGTCACTCAGTCATGTCCGAGTCTGCAACTCCATGCATTGCAGCATGTCAGGCTTCCCAGACCATCACTAACTCCCCGGGCTTGCTCAAACTCATGCCCATCAAATCAGTGATGGCATCCAACCAACTCATCCTCTGTCCTCCGCTTCTCCTCCTGCCTTCAATCTTTCCTAGCATCAGTGTCTTTTAAAATGAGTCAATTCTTCAGGTGGCCAAAGTATTGGAACTTCAGCTTCAATATCAGTCCTTCCAATGAATATTCATGATAGGTTTCCTTTAGGATTGACTGATTTGATCTCCTGGTAGTCCAAAGGACTCTTCTCCAACACCCAATTCAAAAGCATCAATTCTTCGGAGCTCAGCTTTCTTGATGATCCAACACTCACATCCATACGCAACTACTGGTAAAACCATAGCTTTGACCAGATGGACCTTTGTTGGCAAAGTAATGTCTCTGCTTTTTACTGTCTATGTTTGTCATAGCTTTTCTTTCAAGGAGCAAGCATCTTTTAATTTCATGTCTGCAATCACCATCTGTAGTCATTTCAGAGCCCAAGAAAATAAAGTCTCTCACTGTTTCCATTGTTTCCCCATTTATTTGCCATGAAGTGATGGATGGTCTCGGCAACTCTCAGCGATCCTAGCAACTCGCTTCCATAGAGCGGCGGTTCCAGTGGATCAGTGCGTGGTGCCAGCCCGGGCATGCTTCTAGACCCCGGGGAGAACTGCAGGAGCCTATAAAACGTAATGCAAGCCAGTCAGTGATGCCCTATGAACCTTTCTTCTTTCGAGGATTTTGGGACTTCCAGGTTGCTTCTCATGTTTGTGAACGCTCTTTGTATACTTGAGCAGCAGTTGCATTTTCTCCAGGATGTGCAGGTGAATGTGGATCAATTTAAGGAGCGGTGGCTGTGTGGGTGCAGGAGGGCCAAGAGGAGCTACTCCACGTTCAAGGTCAGGAGGGGCGGCTGTGAGGAGATACCCCTCATCCAAGGTAAGGAGCAGCAGCTGCACTTTGCTGGAGCAGCCATGAAGAGATACCCCACGTCGAAGTTAAGAGAAAACCAAGTAAGACTGTAGGTGTTGTGAGAGGCATCAGAGGGCAGACACACAAACCATAATCACAGAAAATTAGTCAATCTAATCACAAGGACCACAGCCTTGTCTAACACAGTGAATCTAAGCCATGCCGTGTGGGGCCACCTAGATGGGTGAGTCATGGTGGAGAGGTCTGACAGACTGTGGTCCACTGGAGAAGGGAATGGCAAACCACTCCAGTATTCTTGCCTTGAGATCCCATGAATAGTATGAAGAGGCAAAATGGTAGGATACTGAAAGAGGAACTCCCCAGGTCAGTAGGTGCCCAATATACTACCGGAGATCAGTGGAGAAATAACTCCAGAAAGAATGAAGAGATGGAGCCAAACCAAAAGCAATACCCAGTTGTGGATGTGACAGGTGATAGAAGCAAGGTCTGATGCTGTAAAGAGCAATATTGCATAGGAAACTGGAATGTTAGGTCCATGAATCAAGGCAAATTGGAAGTAGTCAAGCAAGAGATGGCAAGACTGAACATCAACATTCTATGAATCAGTGAACCAAAATGGACTGGAATGGGTGAATTTAACTCAGATGACCATTATATCTACTACTGTGGGCAGGAATCCCTTAGAAGAAATGGAGTAGCCATCATGGTCAACAGAAGAGGCCAAAATGCCGTATTTGGATGCAATCTCAAAAACGACAGAATGATCTCTGTTCGTTTCCAAGGAAAACCACTCAATATCACAGTAATCCAAGCCTATGCACCTTCCAGTAACACTGAAGAAGCTGAAGTTGAAAGGTTCTATGAAGACCTACAAGACTTTTTAGAACTAACACCCAAAAAAGATGTCCTTTTCATTATAGGGGACTGGAATACAAAAGTAAGAAGTCAAGAAACACCTGGAGTAACAAGCAAATTTGGCCTTGGAATATGGAATGAAGCACGGCAAAGGATAATAGAGTTTTGCCAAGAAAATGCACTGGTCATAGCAAACACCCTCTTCCAACAACACAAAAGAAGACTCTACACTTGGATATCACCAGATGGTCAACACCAAAATCAGATTGATTATATTCTTTGCAGCCAAAGATGGACAAGCTCTATACAGTCAGCCAAAACAAGACCAGGAGCTGACTGTGGCTCAGATCATGAATTCCTTACTGCCAAAATCGACTTAAAATGAAGAAAGTAGGGAAAACCACTAGACCATTCATGTATGACCTAAATCAAATCCCTTATGATTATACAATGGAAGTGAGAAATCGATTTAAGGGTCTAGATCTGATAGAGTGCCTGATGAACTATGGATGGAGGTTCGTGACATTGTACAGGAGACAGGGATCAAGACCATCCCCATGGAAAAGAAATGCAAAAAAGCAAAATGGCTGTCTGAAGAGACTTACAAATAGCTGTAAAAAGAAGAGAAGTGAAAAGCATAGGAGGAAAGGAAAGATATAAGCATCTGAACGCTGAGTTCCAAAGAATAGCAAGGAGAGATAAGAAAGCCTTCTTCAGTGATCAATGCAAAGAAACAGAGGAAAACAACAGAATGGGAAAGACTAGAGATCTTTTCAAGAAAATTAGAGATACCAAGGGAACATTTCATGCAAAGATGGGCTCAATAAAGGACAGAAATGGTATGGACCTAACAGAAGCAGAAGATATTAAGAGGAGGTGGCAAGAAAGCAGAAGATATTAAGAAGAGGTGGCAAGAATACACAGAAGAACTGTACAAAAAATATCTTCATGACCAAGATAATCACAATGCTGTGAATACTCACCTAGAGCCAGACATCATGGAATGTGAAGTCAAGTGGGCCTTAGAAAACATCACTACGAACAAAGCTAGTGGAGGTGATAGAATTCCAGTTGAGCTATTTCAAATCCTGAAAGATGATACTGTGAAAGTGCTGCACTCAATATGCCAGCAAACTTGGAAAACTCAGCAGTGGTGCAGGACTGGAAAAGGTCAGTTTTCATTCCAATTCCAAAGAAAGGCAATGCCAAAGAATGCTCAAACTACTGCACATTTACACTCATCTCACACACTAGTAAAGTAATACTCAAAATTCTCCAAGCCAGGCTTCAGCAATACGTGAGTGGTGAACGTCCAGATGTTCAAGCTGGATTTAGAAATTCAGAGGAACCAAAAAGCAAATTGCCAACATCCACTGGATCATGAAAAAAGGAAAAGAGTTCCAGAAAAACATCTATTTCTGCTTTATTGACACTGTGTGGATCACAATAAACTGTGAAAAATTTTGAAAGAGATGGGAATACCAGACTACCTGACATGCTTCTTGAGAAACCTATATGCAGATCAGGAAGCAACAGTTCAAACTGGACATGGAACACCAGACTTGTTCCAAATAGGAAAACGAATACCTCAAGGCTATATTTTGTCACCCTGCTAATTTAACTTATATGCACCATGAGAAACACCGGGCTGTAAGAAGCACAAGCTGGAATCAAGATTGCTGGGAGAAATATCAATAACCTCAGATATGCAGATGACACCACCCTTATGACAGAAAGTGAAGAGGAACTAAAAAACCTCTTGATGAAAGTGAAAGAGGAGAGTGAAAAAGTTGGCTTAAAGCTCAACATTCAGAAAACGAAGATCATGGCATCTGGTCCCATCACTTCATGGGAAATAGATGGGGAAACAGTGGAAACAGTGTCAGACTTTATTTTGGGGGGCTCCAAAATCACTGCAGATGGTGATTGCAGTCAAGAAATTAAAAGATGCTTACTCCTTGGAAGGAATGTTATGACCAACCTAGATAGTATATTCAAAAGCAGAATCATTACTTTGCCTACAAAGGTCCATCTAGTCAAGGATATGGTTTTTCCAGTGGTCATGTATGGATGTGAGAGTTGGACTGTGAAGAAAGCTGAGCACCAAAGAACTGAGGCTTTTGAACTGTGGTGTTGGAGAAGACTCTTGAGAGTTCCTTGGCCTGCAAGGAGCTCCAACTAGTTCACTCTAAAGGAGATCAGTCTTTGGTGTTCGTTGGAAGGACTGATGCTAAAGCTAAAGTTCCAATACTTTGGCCACCTCATGTGAAGAGTTGACTCATTGGAACAAACTTTGGTGCTGGGAGGGATGGGGGCAGGAGGAGAAGGGGATGACAGAGGATGAGATGGCTGGATGGCATCACCGACTCGATGGACATGAGTTTGGGTAGACTCCAGGAGTTGGTGATGGACGGGGAGGCCTGGTGTGCTGCAGTTCATGGGGTCTCAAAGAGTCGGACACGACTGAGTGACTGAACTGAACTGAACTGATGGATGGTCTTGGTTTTTTGAATGTTGAGTTTCAACCCAACTCTTTCAATCTCCTTTCACTTTCATCAAGAGGCTCTTCAGTTCCTTTTCACTTTCTGACATAAGCGTGGTGTCATCTGCATATCTGAGGTTATTGATATTTCTCCCGGTAATCTAGATTCCAACTTGTGCTTCATCCAGCCCAGCATTTTGCATGGTGTAATCTGCATATAAGTTAAATAAGCAGGGTGACAATATAAGTCTTGACCTTTTCCTATCCCACTCTGGAACCAGTCCATTGTTCCATGTCTGGTTCTAAATGCTGCTTATTGTCCCACATACAGATTTCTCAGGAGGCAGGTTAGGTGGTCTGGTATTCCCATCTCTTGAAGAATTATCCAGTTTGTTGTGATCCACACAGTCAAAGGCTTTAGTGTAGTCAGTGAAGCAGAAGTAGATGTTTATTCTGGAATTCTTTTGCTTTTTTATGCTCCAGTGGATGCTGGCAATTTGATCTCCGATTCCTCTGCCTTTTCTAAATCCAGCTTGAATATCTGGAAGTTCTCAGTTCATGTGTTATTGAAACCTAGCTTGGAGAATTTTGAGTATTTCTTTGCTAGCCTGTGAGATGAGTGCAACTGTGTGGTAGTTTGAACATTCTTTGGCATTGCCTTTCTTTGGGATTGGAATGAAAACTGACCTTTTCCAGTCTTGAGGTCAATGCTGACTTTTCCAAATTTGCTGGCATATTGAGTGCAGCACTTTCACAGCATCATCTTTTTATGATTTGAAATAGATCAGCTGGAATTTCATCACCTCCACTAACTTTGTTAATAGCTATGCTTCCTAAGGCCCACTTGACTTCACATTCCAGGATGTCTGGCTCTAGGTGAGCGGTCACATGATCGTGGTATCTGGGTCATGAAGATCATGTTTTTACACTCTTCTGTGTATTCTTGCCACCCCACGCCCCCTTCTGTTAGGTACATACCGTTTTTGTCTTTTATTGTGCCCATCTTTAGCCACTCCAGTGTTCTTGCCTGGAGAATCCCAGGGACGGGGAACCTGGTGGGCTGCCATCTTTGGGGTCACACAGAGTCAGACACAGATGAAGTGACTTAGCAGCAATAGCAGCACTCATCTTTACATGAAATATTCCCTTGTTATCTCTAATTTTTTTGAACCATTATTCTATTTTAAATAGACATTCATGCAAAACCATTTTTGTTTTTCATGAAAATCTCTCCAATTTATCTCTTCATGACTAAGGCTTTTAATTTTATTTATTTGAAAAATTATTTTACTAAGACTGCTTAATATCAGTATCATGAAAGAATAGATAAATGAAGATAGAACTTGAAATGTTTTCATATTAAATGATTTGATTTTTCTTAACATTAGTATTTTCTTGTTCCTCTATTTTTGTATGCAATAGCATACAAATATACAGATAATTATATGAAATTCTTATCAGAGTTGTAACATTTTTATAGAGCTCATGTGTATTCTTTAAAAAAATTAATTCCTATTTCATTATGGTATTTGTTTTTCTATTATTTTTATCTTATTTTTATCATATTTAACTTTTATTTCTGGAATGGAAAATGCTCTTTGTATATTTGCCTAATATTCAACAAAATTCAGTTCAGTTCAGTCGCTCAGTCATGTCCAACTCTTTGTGACCCCATGATTCGCAGCATGCCAGGCCTCCCTGTCCATCACCAAATCCCAGAGTTCACTCAGACTCACCTCCATTGAGTCAGTGATGCCATCCAGCCATCTCATCCTCTGCCGTCCCTTTCTCCTCCTGCCCCCAATCCCTCCCAGAATCAGAGTCTTTTCAAATGAGTCAACTCTTCGCATGAGTTGGCCAAAGTACTGGAGTTTCAGCTTCGGCATCATTCCTTCCAAAGAACACCCAGGGCTGATCTCCTTCAGAATGGACTGGTTGGATCTCCTTGCAGTCTAAGGGACTCTCAAGAGTCTTCTCCAACACCACAGTTCAAAAGCATCAATTCTTCAGCTCTCAGCCTTCTTCACAGTCTAACTCTTACATCCATACATGACCACAGGAAAAACCATAACCTTGACTAGATGGACCTTAGCTGCCAAAGTCATGTCTCTGCTTTTGAATATGCTATCTAGGTTGGTCATAACTTTCCTTCCAAGGAGTAAGCATCTTTTAATTTCATGGCTGCAATCACCATCTGCAGTGATTTTGGAGCCCCCCAAAATAAAGTCTGACACTGTTTCCACTGTTTCCCCATCTATTTCCCATGAAGTGATGGGACCGGATGCCATGATCTTCGTTTTCTGAATGCTGAGCTTTAAGCCAACATTTTCGCTCTCTACTTTCAGTTTCATCAAGAGGCTTTTTAGTTCCTCTTCACTTTCTGCCATAAGGGTGGTGTCATCTGCATATCTGAGGTTATTGATATTTCTCACAGCAATCTTGATTCCACCTTGTGTTTCTTCCAGTCCAGCATTTCTCATGATGTACCCTGCATACAAGTTAAATAAGCAGGGTGATAATATACAGCCTTGACGTACTCCTTTTCCTATTTGGAACCAGTCTGTTGCTCCATGTCCAGTTCTAACTGTTGCTTCCTGACCTGCATACAGATTTCTCAAGAGGCAGGTTAGGTGGTCTGGTATTCCCATCTCTTTCAGAATTTTCCACAGTTTATTGTGATCCACACACTCAAAGGCTTTGGCATAGTCAATAAAGCAGAAATAGATGTTTTTCTGGACTCTTGCTTTTTCCATGATCCAGTGGATGTTGGCAATTTGATCTCTGGTTCCTCTGCCTTTTCTAAATCCAGCTTGAACTTCAGGAAGTTCATGGTTCACATATTGCTAAAGCCTAGCTTGGAGAATTTTGAGCATTACTTTACTATCATGTGAGATGAGTGCAATTGTGCATAGTTTGAGCATTCTTTGGCATTGCCTTTCTTTGGAATTGGAATAAAACTGACATTTTCCAGTCCTGTGGCCACTGCTGAGCCTTCCAAACTTGCTGGCATATTGAGTGCAGCACTTTCACAGCATCATCTTTCAGGATTTGAAACAGCTCAACTGGAATTCCATCACCTCCCCTAGCTTTTATAAAGTGTTCTGTAGTTTTATGGATATATGTATAATCATATAAAATGGTAATATTAATTTTTCTTATTTCCTATCTTTTTGTTTTTCATATCTTAGTGAGTTGGCTAAGTCTTCCAGGAAAATATTGAATAAATACTAAAAAATATGAATATTAAT
>SJYQ01105022.1:56390-67374 GCA_006410935.1 Redunca redunca | reverse complement strand
GCATTTGCTTAGTTTTATTATTTGTTTAGTTTTTCTCCTTATTGAATATATGCACCTTAGACTGTAAATTTCATTATAAGTACTGCTTTACCAGCATTTTGCAAGTTTGATAGGTAGTATTTTCATTATAGTACTTTAATTCCATTTGATTCCATATGGACTCAGATTTTATTTAGCAACATATGACATGTAGATTTATAAAGATTTAGTTTTTAATCTTTTTGTACTTTTTTGATTTATAGCAACTGCATTTTGGCAAAAACCGATCTGTATAAAGTCTATATTTTGGGATATATTGGCTCACACTTTAATACATGGTTTATTCTCAATTTCTTAACTGACTTGCACATCCTTAAAAAAATGTGTATTCAATAATAGTTGGCTGAATGTTCTATATGTCAATTAGATCACAGATGTAATTTTTTCCATCTTCTACATCTTTAATAAATATATTGCTGTTTGAAAAATTACTGGAAATTATAAAAGTATTCAAGCATGCTGATGGTATACCTTNTCTTATTTCCTAATTCTCTGTTCAGTCTTATCTCATTTGCCATTTAACCCTGGTATTGCACTTTAATTTCAGATATATTTCATTTCTAAAGTTTCTAAATTTCCTTTTCAGATATTTTGGTTTATTTTTAATTTGTTATTGCTCCTTTTATTGTTTAAAATTCAGCTCCTTACCACAAGTTAGAAAAGATTTTTTATTTTATAATATAACTTTTTTATTTGAAGTTTTTATGATTCTGGCCCTTTTGTTAAAAATTTTTTTCCTCCACACTGTTCTCCATAGTGGCTGTACTAGTTTGCATTCCCACCAACAGTGTAAGAGGGTTCTCTTTGCTCCACACCCTCTCCAGCATTTATTGCTTGTAGACTTTCGGGTAGCAGCCATTCTGACTGGTGTGAAATAGTACCTCATTGTAGTTTTGATTTGCATTTCTCTGATAATGAGTGATGCTGAACATCTTTTCATGTGTTTGTTGGCCATCTTTATGTCTTCTTTGGAGAAATGTCTGTTTAGTTCTTTAGCCCACTTTTTGATTGGGTCTTTGACCCAGCAATCCCACTGCTGGGCATACACACCAAGGAAACCAGAATTGAAAGAGATACGTGTACCCCAGTGTTCATTGCAGCACTATTTATATAGCCAGGTAGTGGAAGCAACCTAGATGTCCATCAACAGATGAGTGGATAAGAAAGCTATGGTACATATACACAATGGAATATTACTCAGCCATTAAAAAGAATACATTTGAATCAGTTCCAATGAGGTGGATGAAACTGAAGATTATTATACAGAGTGAAGTAAGCCAGAAAGAAAAACATCAATACAGTATACTAACCCATATATATGGAATTTAGAAAAAAGGTAACAATAACCCTGTATGTGAGACAGTAAAAAAGACACAAATGTATTGAACAGTCTTTTGGACTCTGTGGCAGAGGGCGAGGGTGGGATGAAATGGAAGAATGGCATTGAAACATGTAAAATATCATATGTGAAACGAATCACCAGTCCAGGTTTGATGCATGATACAGAGTGCTTGGGGCTGGTGCACTGGGATAATCCAGAGGGATGGAATGGGGAGGGAGGTGGGAGGGGAGTTCAGGATGGGAAACACATGTACACTCATGGCTTATTCAAGTCAATGTATGGCAAAACCAATACAATATTGTAAAGTAAAATTAATTAAATTTTTTAAAAAACTAAAAAAAACATTTCCTGAAAATTTGCTGATTTTTCTGACTCCAGCTCAAGGTGCCTTGCCATTTTTGTGTTATGTGAGTGTGTTAATTTTAGTTAAATAGTTATTCTCAATTTTCATTTGTATTCCTTCAGAGAGTTACTAGAAGACCTGGGTTGAGCCTGTTTTATATGGACTTGTTTTCCTATGATCCTAAGGGATTCTCCAAAAAGGATTCATTAGAGTTGCTAATGGTCTTTTCATGTTATTGTTGTTGTCAGCCCTGGAAGTGAGAGAAGGAAATGCAAATAGTGGGCAATTAGATTCCAAACCCATGGGTGTACATGTGTTCCCAGATTCATGTCAATGCATGGCAAAACCAATACAATATTGTAAAGTAAGAAATAAATAGATAGATTCCAAACCCAAGTGAGGATAAGCTGTGCCTGCTCAGTCTCTCAGGTGTGTCCATGTCCGACTATTTGGGAACCTATGGTGTAGCCCACCAGGCTCCTCCGTCCGTGGGATTTTCCAGGCAAGAACTTTGGAGTGGGTTTATTTCTCCTCCACCAGGGGATCTTCCTGATCCAGGAATTGAACCAGTGTCTGTGGCATTAGCAGGCAGAATCTTTACCACCGAGTTACCTGAGAAGCCTGAGGATAAGCTAGTAACTTTTGAACATTTCCACAGGTTTTGTTGTTAATGTTGTTGCAATTGTTGTTTCTGTTATTTTAAATTTCACCTTTTACCTCCATCTAAAGTTTAGTTCAAAAGAGAAGAGGACCCAGCCTATCTGCTTATACTGGGTAAGTTTTCTTCCAACTTAGTTTTTCTATTCCCCTCATGATTCTGAATTCTGCATTTGCAGAATCATGACTCTGTTTGTGTGTGAAGGAGGGGGAGAGTTTATCTAGCTTGTCCTCCTGAGGGTGAGGATAGTTTAACCACAACCACATGCAAAAACCTTACTGTTTGACAACTGTTAACCTACTTTATTCTAAAGATGCATTCGAAAAGTACTGGGCTTCATCACCGTGTTATCTTGAATTAATACGTACGGTTAGTTCTAATCTTATAAGTGATCACCTCTTTTTGGTTTCATAACTAATTAATTAATTCAAAATGTAAGTTCTAATATTGAATATATTCATAACTAAACAGTGACTATCTAGAAGTTATATTTCTGGAAAATAAATCCCCTTCTCTTGTTATCTCTTTTATAAAATTTTACTTAAAATTTGTGGTCCAGCTATGTCTTTTTAAACCCACCTAAAAGCTCTCAACATTTCTTAGTTCCCAAGGCACTTAACACATCCCTAAATTTTAGTAACTAGTAACCAAGTGTGGAAAATAAATATATCATCAAATAAAACTTAAGTAAGAGAGAAGAATTTCTTATCTCTGAAAATGCCGTATGACCCAATTGAGGCTACAATTCATTTGTTTAGATACTAATGACAAAATGAAAAACAAAACATAATTGGGGTAGTCAATGGTGATCAAATATTAGACTTTTATGAAGTTTATTATTAATCAAATAGATCCAAAAGAGTTTGTGAATCTGGAATAAGTTCAAAATGTTATCTAGAGTCCAAATTGTTTCTAAAGTGCAAATTTTGAGGGGCAATATTTTAACATTGACTAGTGTCAGGATTACAAAAAGAATTCAACAAGTTAGAAATACACTGAATAGAAAAATCTCTCATCTTAGTCTCAAGAAGAAAAGTAATTTTTATCTAATGTTATGCTCAAAATTTTGCAGAGAATATTTAATAAACTAAAATTAAGTGGTCTTTCTTAAATGTGAGATAGTTGGAAAATACTAATTATCAAATCCAAATTATCAAAATTTTCCTTTTTGTCCAAATGTAATTTCAAAATCATATGAGAATCTAAGAGGAAACATCTATTAAATAATCATCAAGGGAGTGTTTAGTCTCATTAGTCCAAAAGGAAACATAAATGCTGAGCTGAATATCTGTCAGCTTAAATTTAAATCTGAAGGTATATTTGAGAAATGTATATGGCAAATATTTTAAGGGAAAAATAATACTTTTGTTAAGAATTAATTGAAAATAAAACAAAGGCTATTATATTTATTAAATAGTTTGCTAAATATTTATTTTAAAAACATGTTATGTATGTACTATTCTCTTTTAGCTCTACTATCTTTCTTCTTTATGAATCACTCTGTATTTAACTAACAAACTATGCCTGGCTTTATCTTCAAAGTCAAGCCCATGATATTAATATTTTCTATTTACCTGCTTATTTATTTTGCCAATTTTGAACTGAGTGAGGACATGAACATTATTTGTATAGTTTACTGCCTTGAGTTGGACCTGGCCCAAAGCCTAACATACAAAATAGTTTGCATCAAAGGTATTAAACTAAAGTCATTTTATGTAGGTTAGGCAAGTGTAGAAATAAAAAGCAACCAGATTAGTACAGGCAGAAGTTATTTATTCAGAGCTTGCTCTAGCAAGGCAGTCAACGACTATTACTTTCATTTTCACAGAATCTCAAAGGCAGGCGAAGGGAGAGGAATGGGAAAGCTTTATCGTAGAAAAGAGGGAAAGCTTCAAGTATGCCCTGACTGGAGGGTGTTGGTATGGAGAAGCTGTAGGTGGGCTTACTAGAAGGGTGTATACTATGTATTTGGATAGGCCTGCATATTTAGTTTTCTCAATTAGAATTAAAATGGAAACATGACAAATATTAGCAAAGCAACCAATTACTAATCGGGTCCTATTCACTTGGAGCTAATTGTTACAGGAGTTATTGTTTGTCTATATAGACTATTTTGTAGAGACAGTGGCCTGAATTCCTATAAGTTTGACTTATAGATAGTAAGATGGCTTTCTGGACTGGTTACTGTAGATAGAGTTGGATTTTACATAAAGAGGTTCACAGCTATTGTCCTGATACATAATATTTTACCAAAATAATCTTATTAAAAACCTTATATCTATAAATGAATAGAGATGCATAAAAATAAAGCATGAAATCCCTTAGTGATCATATTTGATCTAACTTCAGCTACAATAGACAAGCAACTTCAAAATTCTATTTTGACCTTTACAAGATCATGAATCTTCAAAATCATCTAAAACTAGACTAGAATAGATGTTTCAGATATAAAAATGGGAACAGTAACTATAACTGAAAAGAAAGAGAAAGATAGTGAACTGGAATTCACCTGTGGATCATGGCATCTGGTCCCAGCACTTCATGGGAAATAGATGAAACAGTGGAAACAGTGTCAGACTTTATTTTGGGGGGCTCCAAAATCACTGCAGATGGTGATTGCAGCCATTAAATTAAAAGATGCTTACTCCTTGGAAGGAAAGTTATGACCAACCTAGATAGCATATTGAAAAGCAGAGACATTACTTTGCCCGACTAAGGTCCATCTAGTCAAGGCTATGGTTTTTCCTGTTGTCATGTATGGATGTGAGAGTTGGACTGTGAAGAAAGCTGAGAGCCAAAGAATTGAGGCTTTTGAACTGTGGTGTTGGAGAAGACTCTTGAGAGTCCCTTGGACTGCAAGGAGATCCAACAAGTCCATTCTAAAGGAGATTAGTCCTTGGTGTTCTTTGGAAGGACTGATGCTAAAGCTGAAATTCCATTACTTTGGCCACCTCATGTGAATAGTTTACACTTTGGAAAAGATTCTGATGCTGGGAGGGATGAGGGCAGGAGGAGAAGGGGACGACCCAGAATGAGATGGCTGGATGGCATCACTGACTCGATGGACGTGAGTCTGAGTGAACTCCAAGAGTTGGTGATGGACAGGGAGGCCTGGTGTGCTACAATTCACGGGGTCGCAAAGAGTCAGACACGACTGAGCAACTAAATTGAACTCAACTCAATATTAAAACCTAGAAAAAACCTTGATGTGAAATACACTGGTTTGTTATGAATCACTGGTAAGTGGTTCAGATGACTTTATGAGACTCTGGGACAACAGGAAAAGCTGCCTTAGCATAGTTCTTTGTGCTTACCAAACCTTAGAGGGTAACTTGAAACCAGTGAGCCAGAAAACCTTTTTTTTATAAAAATCTACATTTGATATGTATGTCACAGATAGTTTAAAAAATTAATATGTAAATTGTATTAAAATAAGTATCCTAGTTAAGAATAGGTGGGTTTAATAACAATGGCCACATAAGTCTTAAATCCTTCCCTCATCAATATTGTGGTATTAACAATTTTTGGCAAAAGGCCATAAAAATGAGTAAATTTCATCACTATAGGAAAACAAAATTAGCAAATTTTACATGGTATTTCACCCAATTTTTAGGGAAAAAAAATTAAAACTTTTCCTTGATTTTAGTTATATTCATATAATATATATGGAATTTAAATCATGTGAGGCAGTAGTAATAATCTCATCAGAAAACCCCGAATGCATTTGGCTAACCATAAATAAAACAGGAAGATGTGTTTCAGTACATTCTCTTTACTTTGATTTATTTTCTTTCCCTTGAGATGTACTTTCTCAGTTCACGCTAACTCAAGTCTTCTGAGAATGTCCCAGCATAGATTTATTTTTCAGAACCTTCTTCTGTGTAAGACTCTGTCCTATGAAAATATATAAACTGTCCAACTTAGTGTTTCAGACTATGCTTATTTTGTTAATATTATTCCAGTTGAAGAAGGGAACATTATTAGGGACAAATGTAAATCAAGATGCTGGCTTCACAGTAAGAATAAACAAAATTCTGCTGTCCTAGAATCTGATAAAGTCATTTGAACTACTTATCACTGATTTATAAGAAGCCAATATATTCCATGTCAAAGTTTATCTGTATGTTTTTAAAGTACACTTGTAATGAGTATAGTATTTATCAACTTTATATAATGTGCCAGTTACTTTATTAGGTACCTTGAAAAATTATCTCATTTATTGTTTGTATCTGGAAGAATAGTAATCTCCGTTTAGCAGATGATAAAACTGAGTGTCTAAAGGTTAATTGCTTTGTTAAAGGTTGCGCAGGCAGTAAGCAGTAAAACTGTTACTCAGTGCAGTTCTTTTCTGATCTTCTGATTCCAAAGTCAACATTCTTTATGCCCTCCTTACTGGCTTGTGCTATAACACAGAGGAGTGAAATAACTAATGAAGCTCAAGCATGGCCTGGACAGAAAATATAATAAGACTAGAACTATACTTCCTACTATCTTCCCATAAATTTCATTGCCTTCTAGATATGGTTGAAATTCTAAACACTCTAATACGCCAACATTCTCTTTTACTTGTTTGGAAACTGAACCTAGAAAGTTATAAGTCTTTTTCAAGTTCCAAAAGCTATACACACAGATGCAAAACTAGGATTCTGTTCTGACACACTTTGCTCTGGAAGCCACAAGGTCATAATGTAATAGTACCTGTTTTAGGATTATTCTCATTTTAGGAAGAAGTGTGCCTGTGTCAATGTAAATGATCATTTTTAATGTAATGTCCTCTAAATTAACATAAGTGAGATGGATTGTTAGATCCAGGGATAATTCATGTGCCTTGAAATATATTTTCGTCAGTGCTTGCTTATACAGTATATTTAATAATAACCATTTATATGCTTAAATATTCACAACCTGGAGAATTCCTGGAGAAGAACCAGGAGAAGGCCTGAAAACTTGAAGGCAGTGACTAAAAACAAGATTTTGCTTCACTCTTTACTAAATAAATGTGCTGATGTAAGCAACTTTACATAATAAAAAAGGAGAGTATCCTTATGCCAAGCAAAAGATGAGGCAGCAAGCTTTCAGCTTAAAATTAATCAAAAGGTCCCTTAATATTCAATAAAATCTGTCCCTCTTTTGTTATATTTAGTATTTTAATAAGGAATTAATGATCAAAATTAAATTATTTTAAGGTTGGTTAAGCAGAGGCACTTAATGATAGTGAATTCTGCTCTTGGTTGAAGGATAATAAATGCAAAGTTATATGTCTATCACAGTGTGGTTTCAAAAAAGTGATTGAATTTTTCATGATTGTATATCTCAATGTCCTCCCCAATGAGAATCATTAAAAAGTATGTCATTATTATTTTCTATAGTATCCTAAATCTACTATGTCTTCATGATGCCAAAGAGCTTTGATATGTGAAAAGTTTAATAGACTCTTTAGTCTCTGCATTCCAAACAGTTGGTATCAGTTACATTTCTTTTGTTTGACCAAATTAGACTTCCCTGGTGGCTCAGATGGTAAAGCGTCTGTCTACAGTGCTTGGAGACCTGGGTTCGAGCCCTGGGTTGGGAGGATCCCCTGGAGAAGGAAATGGCAACCCCTTCCAGTACTATTGCCTGGAAAATCCCATGGACAGAGGAGCCTGGTAGGCTACAGTCTATGGGGTCTCAAAGAGTTGGACACAACACATTTCTTTTGTTTGACCAAATTGAACAGTGTCACCATCCTGGTCACTTCAACATAAAAATAAGATATTTATACTCTTGGCAAATAAAATCCCATGCAATATATATAAATAAAGGTATATCCTATAAATATCTATGTCCTGATTTGTTTCCCTAGCATAATACTTCTGAATATATTTACTAATGCCCACAGTATATGATATGTGCTTAGTTGCTCAGTCACATGTGACTCTTTACAATCCTATGGACTGTACCCTGCCAGGCTCCTTGTCCATGTGATTTTTCAGGCAAGAATACTGGAGTGGGTTGCCATTCCCTACTTCAGTATATGACATAAAGTCACTGTAAAATAATATGTTATCATTTTGTGATCACTGAGAGTAAATTGGTAAATTGCATTTAATCAGAGCTAGTTGTAGCAGTTAGATGCATTTACCTACACACACATAACTTCATTTAAAAAATTAATAGGGCTTTTCACCTATCATTGGATGGCATCACTGACTCAATGGACATGAGTTTGGGTAAACTCTGGGAGTTAGTGATGGACAGGGAGGCCTGGCGTGTTACAGTTCAGGGGGTCTCAAAGAGTGGGACACTACTGAGTGACTGAACTGAACTGAAGAGGAATGCAGTGTTCAGTTCAGTCGGCCAGTTGTGTCTGACTGTGACCCCATGGACTGCAGCACACTAGGCTTTCCTGTCCATCACCAATTCCCGGAGCTTGCTCAAACTCATGTCTATCAAGTCTCATGACCAATAAGACCATCAGTTCAGTTCAGTTCAATCACTCAATCGTGTCCGACTCTTTGCGACCCCATGAATCACAGCATGCTAGGCCTCCCTGTCCATCACCAACTCCCGGAGTTCACTCAGATTCATGTCCATCGAGTCAGTGATGCCATCCAGCCATCTCATTCTCCGTCATACCCTTCTCCTCCTGCCCCCAATTCCTCCCAGCATCAAAGTCTTTTCCAATGAGTCAACTCTTCACATGTGGTGGCCAAAGTACGGGAGTTTCAGCTTTAGCATCATTTCTTCCAAAGAAATCCCAGGGTTGATGTCCTTCAGAATGGGCTGGTTGGATCTCCTCACAGTCCAAGGGACTCTCAAGAGTCTTCTCCAACACCACAGTTCAAAAGCATCAATTCTTCCGTGCTCATAGCCTTGACTATATGTATTTTTCTAGGCAGAATAATGTCTCTGCTTTTCAACACATTGTCCAAGTTTGTCATCACTTTCCTTTCAAGAAGCAATCGTCTTGTGATTTCATGGCTGCAGTCACCCTCCGCAGCAATTTTTGAGCCCAAGAAGAGGAAATATACCACTATGTCCACCTTTTCCCTTTCTATTTGCCATGAAGTAATGGGGCTGAATGACATGATCTTAGTTTTTTTTTTTTAATATGTAGTCTTAAGCCAGCTCTTTCGCTTTCCTCCTTCACCCTCATCAAAAAGCTGATTAGTTCCTCTTTGCTTTCTGCCATTACAGTGGTATCATCTGCATATCTGAGGTTGTTGATATTTCTCCCCCCTATCTTGATTCCAGCTTGTCACTCATCAAGCCCAGCATGTCTCATGATGTTCTCAACATAGATTAAACAAACATACATTAAATAAACAGGGTGACAGCAAACAACCCTGTTGTACTTCTTTCTCAATATTGAACCAATCAGTTGTTCCATGAAAGTGAAAGTTGCTCAGTTGTGTCTGACCCTTTGCAACACCATGTACTATACAGTCCATGGAATTCTCCAGGTAGCTGTTCCCTTCTCCAGTAGATCTTCCCAACCCAGGGATCGAACCGGGGTCTCCTGAATTTCAGGCAGATTCTTTACCAGCTGAGCTACCAGGGAATCCTGATACAAGGCTCTAATTGTTGCTTCTTGACCCACGTACAGGATCCTCAGGAGACAGGTAAGATGGTCTGGTATTTCCATCTCTCTAAGAGCTTTCCACAGTTTGTCATGATCCACACATTCAAAGGATTTAGCATAGTCAATGAAACAGAGATAGATGGGGTTTTTTTGTTGTTGTTGTTTTTTTTTCTGAAATTCCCTTGCTTTCTCTATAATCCAGAGAATGTTGGCAATTTGATCTCTAGTTTCTCTTCCTTTTCTAAACCCAGCTTGGACATCTGGAAGTTCTTGGTTTACATAATGCTGAAGCCTAGCATGAAAGATTTTAAGCACTACCTTACTAGCATGGGAGATGAGTGCAATTGCCCGATGGTTAGCACATATTTTGGTACTACCCATTTTGGGGATTGGAATGAGGATTGACCTTTTCCAGTCCTGCAGCCACTGCTGCGTCTTGCAGACTTGCTGATATAATGAATGAAAAACCTCCGTGGCATCCTCCTTTAGGGATTTGAATAGTTCTGCTGGAATTTCATTGCATCCACTAGCTTTATTAACAGCAGTGCTTCTTAAAGCCCGCTTGACTTTGTATTCCTGAATGTCTGGCTCTGCATGCTAGTCACACCATCGTAGTAATCCAGTTCAATAAGATCTTTTTTATACAGTTCTTCTATGTATTCTTTCTTTTTCTGATCTCTTCAGCGTCTACTATGTCTCTACCATTTTTATCTGTATTGTGTCCATTTTGGGTGGAATGCTCTCTTGATGTTTCCAATTTTCCTGAAGAGATCCCAAATATATATATTTGCCCTTATATATAATATTTAGGCTTCAAGGTCCCTTCAAAGTAGGTTTCTTGTATGCAACATACAGCTGGATTTTTTGTGTGTCTTTGAGAATAAATGAGTTAAATCCATTTACATTTAATCATATGATTTGTTTTGTTCCAACTGCTATTTTATTGTTATATCTATTTTCTACATATGTGCATTATATTACTTTTAATATGTTTTATTCTTTAGTTTTCTTTTCAATCCCTTTTGATATGAAGATTGATTT
>SJYQ01105022.1:24268-48148 GCA_006410935.1 Redunca redunca | reverse complement strand
ACCTTTAACACATATTTTCCTTATTTTCATTTTCCACATTTCCTGTCATCTTTTACATGTTGTACAGCTGTTATCTCCTTAACTTTATCTATTTTTATGTAGCAGTCATATTTATGAAAATTATTACTTTTAACTTTGTCTGAATATGTTAATTTAACTCTTGAAAATATAATCTTGTTTTCAATTACTTGAACATTTTATTCTGGAGTTACTTATATTTTCCCAATTACCTCCATTGTTGTTTATATTAGTCATTGTTTTTATATGCCATGTAATCAATTTTCCATTATGAAAGACTGGCTTATTGTGGGTATATGAGAATCATCTTCTTTTCAATGTTAAATTAATTTTTTGGAGTATAGTTGCTTTACATTGTTGTTACTTTCTGCTGTACAGCAAAGTGAACCTGTTATACACATGCATGTACCCCCTCTTTCCTAAATTTCCTTTCTATTTAAGCCACCACAGAGCACTGACTAGAGCTCCCTCTGCTATACAGTAGGATTTCATAGTTATCTATTTTAAACATAGTAATGTATATATGTCAGTCCCAATCTCTCAATTAATCCAATCACTCCTCCATTTCCCCCTGGTTTCCATAAGTTTCTTCTCTACATCTGTATCTCTGTTTTGAGAATAGGCTAATATGTAACATTTTCTAGATTTCATATGAGTGATATTATATGAAATATTTGCTTTTTCTCATCCTGACTGACTTCATTCTGTATAACAATCTCTAGGTTCATCCATGTCACTGCAGACGGCACAACTTCATTCCATTTTTTGGCTAGCACCAATTGTGTTTCCCAAGTGATACAGTGGTAAAGAACCTGCCTGCCAATGCAGGAGATGCAAAAGATGCAGGAAAATGCCAAGGACAGAAGAGCCTGTTGGGCTACAGCCTATGGGGTCGCAAGGAGTTGTACACAACTGAGCAATTGAGCATGAATGCACAATATTCACTGTATATATGTACTATAGCTTCTCTATTCATTCCTCTGTTGATGGACATTTAGGCTGCTTCCATGCCCTGACTATTGTAAATAATGCTGCAATGAACATTATGGTTCATGTATATTTTTGAATTATGGTTTTCTCTGAGTATATGCCCAGGAATGGGATTGATAGACCCTCCCTAGGTTTTCCTCTAAGAGTTTTATAGTATCAAGCCTTACCTTTAGGTCTCTAATCAATTTTTAGTTTATCTTTATGTACCGTGATAGGGAGTGATCTAATTTCAATCTTTTCCATGTAGTTGTCCAGTTTTCCCAGCACCATTTGTTGAAGAGACTATCTTTTCTCTATTGTATATTCTTGTCTCTTTTGTCATAGATTAGGTAACCATAGCCTTGGAGAACAGAATGACGAACAGGGGCCTGGGTTTATCTCCCAGCTTTCTGTCTTATTCCACTGATCTATATTTCTGTATTTGTGCCAGTACTATACCATCTTGATTACTGTAGCTTTGTGGGATAGTCTAAAGTCAGAGGCTGATTCCTCCTGCTACATTTTTCTTCCTCAAGATTGCTTTGGCTACTCAATTCTTTTGTGTTTCCATATAAATTGTAAAATTTTGGTCTAATTCTGTGAAAAATGCCCTTGGTAATTTAATAGGGATTGCATTGAAAATGTAGATTCATTTCGGTAATATACTCATTTCACAGTATTGATTCTTCCCTTCCAAGTACATGGCATATTTCTTTCTTTTTTTTTTTTTTTGGAGTTTTTTATTTTTTTTATTTTTATTGTTTTATTTTTATACTTTAGTTTACTTTACATTACTGTATTGGTTTTGCCAAACATTGACATTAATTCACCACGAGTGTACATGCATTCCCAAACACGAATCCCCTCCCATCTCCCACCCCAAACCATCTCTCTGGGTCCTCTCCTTGCACCAGTCCCAAGCATCCTGCATCCTGCATCAGACATCGACTGGCGATTCGTTTCTTACTTGATAGTATACATGTTTCAATGCCATTCTCCCATCTCATCCCACCCTCTCCCTCCTTCTCTCTCCCAGAGTCCAACAGTTCACTCTATAGATCTGAGTCTCTTTTGTTGTCTCGCATACAGGGTCATCATCCCTATCTTTCTAAATTCCATATATATGCGTTAGTATACTGTATTGGTGTTTTTCTTTCTGGCTTACTTCACTCTGTATAATCGGTTCCAGTTCCATCCATCTCCTTAGAACTGATTCAAATGTATTCTTTTTAATAGCTGAGTAATACTCCATTGTGTATATGTACCACAGCTTTCTTATCCAATCATCTGCTGATATTTCTTCATCTGTTTGCATCATGTTTAATTCTTTCATCAGTATCTTATAGTTTTCTGAGTATGGGTGTTTTGCTTCCCTAGACAGGTTTATTCCTAGGTATTTTCTTTTTATTGAGGTGGTAAATGTAATTGTTTCTTTAATCTCTCTTTCTGATCTTTAATTGTTAGTGTATAGGAATGCAAGTGGTTTTTGTGTATTAATTTTGTATTCTTCAACTTTACCAAATTCACTGATAAATTCTCAACTTTATCAAATTTATTAATGAATTCTAGTAGTTTTTTGATGGCATCTTTAGTATTTTTATATATAATATTATGCCATCTGCAAACAGTGTAAGTTTTACTTTTTCTTTTCCAATATGGATACATTTTATCTCTTTTCTTCTCTGATTTCTGTCGCTAGAACTTCGAAAAGTGTGTTGAATAATTGTGGCGAGAGCAAACACCTTTGTCTTATTCCTGATCTTAAAGCAAATGCTTTCAGTTTTTCACCATTAAGAATAATGTTTTCTGTGGGTTTGTCGTATATGGACTTTATTATGCTGAGATATATTCCATCTATGCCCACTCTCTGGAGAATTTTTATCATAAATGGGTGTTGAATTTTGTCAAAAGCTTTTTCTGCATCTATTAGTGTCATATGGTTTTTATTCTTTGATTTGTTAATCTTATGTATCAGACTGATTCATTTGCATTATTTTTAAGATTCCTTGCATCCCTGAGATAAATTCCACTTGATCACAGTGTACGGTCCTTTTCATGTATTACTGAATTCTGTTTGCTAGTATTTTGTTGAGAATTTTTTCATCTGTATTCATCAGTGACGTTGGCCTGTAATTTTCTCTTTTATGTGGTATTGTTTTCTGTTTTTTTTGTTTGTTTGTTTTTTTGTTTTGTTTTGTTTTGTTTTTTAGTCAGGGTGATGGTGCCCTTGTAACATAAGCTTGGGAGTGTTTCTTCTGCAATTTTTTGAAAAAGTTTGAGAATGGTAGGTATTAGCCCTTCTCAAAGTGTTTGATAGAATTTGCCTATGAAGCTATCTGGCCCTGGACTTTTGTTTGTTGGAAGAGTTTTAAATCAGCTTCAATTACACATGATTTGTTTGTTCATATTTTCTATTTCTTCATTATTCAATATTGGGAACTTGTATCTTTCCAGGCATATGTCCACTTCTTCCAAGTTGTCCATTTTATTGGCATATAGTTGCTTCTAGTAGTCTCTTACGAGCCTTTGTATTTCTGCAGTGTCAGTTTTAACTTCTCTTTTTTCATTTCTAATTTTATCAATTTGAGTTATCTCCCTTTTTTCTTCCTTTATGAGTCAATACAGATTTATTGATTTTGTTATCTTCTCAAACAACTAGCTTTTAGTTTCATTGATCTTTGCTATTGTTTTCTTCCTACTTCATTTATTTCTGCTCTGGCCTTATGATTTCTTTCCTTTAACTAAATTTGGGTTTTGTTTGTTGGTGTTTATTTAGTTGCTTTGGGTGCAAAGTTAGGTTATTTGAGCTTTTTCCTATTTCTTGATTAAAGATTGCTATAAACTTCCCTCTTAGAACTGCTTTTGCTGCATCCCACAGGTTTTGGGTCATTATGTTTTTGTTGTGATTGTTTCTAGGTTGTCTTTTTTTTTTTTAATTCCTCCTTTATTTCTATAGAGATTATTGGTTTTTTAGTATCATATTATTTAGCCTCCATGTGTTTGTGTCTTATACAGTTTTTCCTGTTACTGATTTCTAATCTCATAATGTTTTGGTTGGAAAACTTGCTTGATATGGTTTAATTTTATTAGATTTACCAAGACTTAGTTTGTGACCCAAGATGTGCTCTGTCTTGGGGAATGTTCCATGTGCACTTGAGAACACAGGATATTCTGCTACTTTCAGATAGAATGTCTTCTGAATATCAATTAAGTCTATCTGGTCTATTGTGTCACTTAAGTCTTATGTTTCCTTAAATTTCTGTCTGGATGATATGTCCATTGGTATAAGTAGAGTGTTAAAATCTCTCACAATTATTGTGTTACTGTCTATTTCCCCTGTAAAGACTGTTCATTTGCCTATGTATTGTGGTGTTCATAATTTTGGCATATAAATTGTTATAGCTTCTTCTTGGATTGATCCTTTGATCATTGTATAGTGTCCTTCCTTGGCTTTTATAACAGTCTTAATTTTAAAGTCTATTTTATCTGATATAAGTATCACTACACCAGATTTCTTTTTATTTTCATTTGCATTAAATATAATTTTCCATCCCCTCACTTTCAGTTTGTACTATCTATAGGTATGAAATGGGTCTCTTTTAAACAGCTTCAGTGCAGTCACTCAGTCGTGTCTGACTCTTTGAGTCATCATGAATCACAGCACGCCAGGCCTCCCTGTCCATCACCAACTACCAGATTTACCCAAACTCATGTCCATAGAGTCAGTGATGCCATCCGGCCACCTCATCCTCTGTCATCCCTTTCTCCTCCTGCCCCCAATCCCTCTCACAATCAGGGTCTTTTCCAATCAATCAACAATTCACATAAGGTGGCCAAAGTATTGGAGTTTCAGCTTTAGCATCAGTCCTTCCAATGAAAACCCAGGCCTCATTTCCTTTAGGATGGACTGGTTGGATCTTCTTGCAATCCAAAGGAATTTCAAGACTCTTCTCCAACACCACAGTTCAAAAGCATCAATTCTTCAACGCTCAGTTTTCTTCACAGTCCAGCTCTGGAAAAACCATAGACGACTAGATGGACCTTTGTTGGCAAAGTAATATCTCTGCTTTTTAATATGCTATCTAGGTTGGTCATAACTTTTATTCCAAGGAGTAAGCATCTTTTAACTTCATGGCTGCAATCATCATCTGAAGTGATTTTAGAGACCAATAAAATACATTCTCTCACTATTTTCACTGTTTCCCCATCTATTTCCCATGAAGTGATGGGACCAGATGCCATGATCTTAGTTTTTTGAATGTTGAGCTTTAAGCCAACTTTTTCACTCTCCTCTTTCACTTTCATCAAGAGGCTTTGTAGTTCCTCTTCACTTTCTGCCATAAGGGTGGTGTCATCTGCATACCTGAGGTTATTGATATTTCTCCCAGCAATCTTGATTCCAGCTTGTGCTTCTTCCAGCCCAGCATTTCTCATGATGTACTCTGCATAGAAGTTAAATAAGCAGGGTGACAATATATAACCTTGACGTACTCCTTTTCCTATTTGGAATCAGTCTGTTGTTCCATGTCCAGTTCTAACTGTTGCTTCCTGACCTTCATATGGGTTTCTCAAGTGGCAGGTCAGGTGATCTGGATTTCCCATCTCTTGAAGAATTTTCCACAGTTTGTTGTGATCCACACAGTCAGAGGTTTTAGCATAGTCAATAAAGAAGAACTAGATGTTTTTCTATGGGTCTTATTTTTGTGTCCATTCAGCCAAGCTGTGTATTTTGGTTTGAGCATTTATTCGACTTACATTTAAGGTAATTATTGATATGTACATTACTACTGCAATTTTCTAAACAGTGTTGGTTTGTTTTTTTAGGTCTTTCTTTTTCTTCTTCTTCCCTTCCTTTTTTGTTTTCTTCTCTTGTGTTTCTTGCCTAGAGACATTCATCAACAGTTCTTGTTAAACTACTTTAGTGCTGCTGGATTCTCCTAACTTTTGCTTATCTGTAAAATTTTTGAGTTGTCTGTTGAATCTGATCTCCAGTCAGAGTCAACTGGATGGGAAGTCCATCACCAAAAAATTAGAGGAAAACTATAGAATGAGAAAGATTAGAGATCTCTTCAAAAAAGTTAGAGATATCAAGGGAACATTTCATGCAAAGATGGGCTCAATAAAGGACATAAATGGTAGGGACCTAAAAGAAACAGAAGATATTAAGAAGAGGTGGCAAGAATACATAGAAGAACTATACAAAAAAGATCTTAATGACCGAGATAACCACAGTGAGGTGACCACTCTCCTGGAGCCAGACATCCTGAAATGGGAAGTCAAGTGGGCCTTAGGAAGCATCAATATGAACAAAGCTAGAGGACGTAATGGAATCCAAGTTGAGCTATTTCAAAGTGCTATACTCAATATGCGAGCAAATGTGGAAAACTCAGCAGTGGCCACAGGACTCGAAAATGTCAGTTTTCATTCCAATCCCAAAGAAAGGCAATGCCGAAGAATGCTCAGTCTACCACACAATTGCACTCATCTCACATGCTATTAAAGTAATGCTCAAAACTCTCCAAGCCAACCTTCAGTAATACATGAACCATGAACTTCCAGATGTTCAAGCTGATTTTAGAAAAGTCAGTGGAACCAGAGATCATATTGCCAACATCTGCTGGATCATCAAAAAGCACAAGAGTTCCATAAAACATCTATTTCTGCTTTATTGACTATGCTAAAACCTCTGACTGTATGGATCACAACAAACTATGAAAAATTCTCCAAGAGATGGGAATATCAGACCACCTGACCTGCCTCCTGAGAAATCTGTATGCAGGTCAAGAAACAATAACTGGACATGGAACAACAGACTGGTTCCAAATAGGAAAAGGAGTGCATCAAGACTGTATATTATCACCCTGCTTACTTAACTTTTATGCAGAATATATCATGCAAAATGCTGGGCTGGATGAAACACAAGCTGGAATCAAGATTGCCAGGAGAAAAATCAATAACCTCAGATATGCAGATAACACCACCCTTATGGCAGAAAGTGAAGAAGAACTAAAGAGCCTCTTGATGAAAGTGAAAGAGGAGAGTGGAAAAGGTGGCTTAAACATTCAGAAAACTAAGATCATGGCATCCGGTCCTGTCACTTCATGGGAAATAGATGGGGAAACAGTGGAAACAGTGAGAGACTTTATCTTTTTGAGCCCCAAAATCACTGCAGATGGTGACTGCCGTCATGAAATTAAAAGACTCTTGGTCCTTGAAAGAAAAGCTATTACCAACCTGCACAGCATATTAAAAAGCAGAGACGTTACTTTGCCAACAAAAGTCTGTCTAGTCAAGGCTGTGGTTTTTCCAGTAGTCATGTATGGATGTGAGAGTTGGACTATAAAGAGAGCTGAGCACCAAATAATTGATGCTTTTGAACTACAGTGTTGGAGAAGACTCTTTAGGGTTCCTTGGACTGCAAGTAGTTCCAACCAGTCAATCCTAAAGGAAATCAGTCATGAATATTCATTGGAAGGACTGATGTTGAAGCTGAAATTCCAAAACTTTGGCCACCTGATGATGTGAAGAGCTGATTCATTTGAAAAGACCCTGATGGTGGGAAAGATTGCAGGTGAGAGGAGAAGTGGGAGAAGGAGGAGAAGGGACAGAGGATGTGATGGTTGGATGGCGTCACCTACTCGATGGACATGAGTTTGAGTAAGCTCAGGGAGTTAGTAATGGACAGGGAAACCTGACGTGCTGTAGTCCATAGGGTCACAAAGAGTCAGACATGACTGAGTGACTGAACTGACTGTTGACTCTGAGGTAGAGCTTTGCTGTATAAAGTATTCTTGGTTGTATCTTTCTCTCTTTTATAATTTTGAATACATCTGTCACTCCTCCCGCCTTCAGAGTTTCCACTGAAAAATCATCTGAAAACCAAATGAGATTTCCTTTGTATGTTACTTGTTGCTTTTCCCTTGTGGCTTTTAATATTTCTTCCTCATAATTATTTTTTACTAATTTGACTAATATTTGTCTTGTTGGAGAAGGAAATGGCAACCCACTCCAGTATTCTTGCCTAGAGAATCCTGTGGACAGAAGAGCCTGGTGGGCTGCTGTCCATAGAGTTGCATAGAATCGGACACAACTGAAATGGCTTAGCATGTATGCATGCATTGGAGAAGGAAATGGCAACCCACTCCAGTATCCTTGCCTGGAGAATCCCAGGGATGGAGGAGCCAGTGGGCTGCTGTCTATGGGGTCACACAGAGTCGGACACGACTAAAGCAACTTAGCAGCAGCGGCAGCATATGTCTTATAGTTTTCCTCCTTTATGTGACTCTAGGAAGAAATTCTGAGGAATCTCTTGAGAAATACAGCTTATACACTCCCCTATCATTAACATTATTGTCCCTGTATCTTCTAAGTCCCTACCCCCTGTCCCGGACAACATTATTATATTCAGGATGAAAGTATTCACATCATTAAGTCCTAAAGTTTTATTTTTTTAATAGATATACAGAGGGTATGTTCAGTGCACCAGAATTTTGCAAAGGAGGAATTATCAGTCAGGGTGATATTAAAATTAATATAAATGGTTAGCTGTTTCAATTTGTTTTTCAAAGGGGAATTTCTGTTAGAGTGTGCCATTAAAACTTGTTTATTGTAAGACAGAAATAATAGCCTGTTTCTTTTGCCTTAAGATCTGAAAATGATAAACCACCTAATTCTTAAAAAGTAAAGGGTTTTTCCATTTACATTGAATATAAGATTTTAATGATGTTATTGTTTAAGTGCTTGTCTACAGTGAAAATGTGAAGGAACATTACTCTGGGAAAATTTTCTGAGGGTATTCATTAGTTTTCTTGTAGTTTATTTCTCTATCTACGTGTGTAAAATACTTGAATATTGTTGATAAATTTATAGAAAGACAATGTTCTATTTTAAGTATGATGGAATAAAATTCTTTTTCAGTATAAAAATATGTATACAAATTATATTACTGTTTAAGCTATAATAATATTGCAAGATGCATATATTAAAACCAAATGTTATACACAGTATCTTTCCTATAATACTTGTACTTTTCCTAAATGGTACTTCATTATAAAAGCTATCCAATTCAAAGTAAAAAATGATGTTCAAGTTATCACTNGGGTATTCCCCTTAAGCAAGTTAATTTTTCATATTGTGATATAAAATATCTTAATCTAGAGAATTATTCTAGTACTTTGTTCTAGACTGAGTCAAAACCTATTAAAGAGTATATTTATCTAAAGAATTTCAAGTATGCTCTAAAATTCTTTTCTTTAAGTAGAAAAACTTGTACTTCATGTGTGGAATAATCATTTGGCCTAGCGATGACTTTTTTATTGAGATACAGTTGACACAAAATTGTATCAGTTTCAGATGTATAACCTTTTGACTTGATTTTTGTATATATTGGAGAAATGATTACCACAGTATGACTAGTTAACATCCATCACTACAAACAATTTCTTTTTTTTTTCTTGTGAGAACTTTTAAGATTGCTCTCTTAGCAACTTTAAAATGTATAATACAGTATTGTTAACTGTAGTCACTATACTGTGCATTACATCCCCATTAATAATTTACTATCTAAAAAAGAGTTTGTACCTTTGGTCGTTCTTTATCCACTTAGTCCACGACCTACCATATTCCTCTGGAAACCACCGATCTGTATTATTTGTGAGTTTGGAATCTGTTTACTGGTTTGTTTTTAGCTTTTAGATATAAATGAGATCATATACTGTTTCTCTGTTCAACTTATTTCACCTACCATAATGCCTTCAAGGTCTGTGCATGTTGTCATAAATGGCAAGATTTCTTTCCTTTTTATGGCTGTATAATATCCCATTGTGGTGTGTGTGTGTGGTGTGTGTGTATCCTATCTTCTTTATCCATTTATTCATTGATAGACATTTAAGCTATTTCCATGTCTTGAGTACTGTAAATAATGGTGCAGTAAACATGGGGGTTCATATAACTTTTCAAGTTTTGTTTTTGTTTCCTTTGGACAACTATCCAGTTTTTTGAAGAATCTGCATTCTGTTTTCTATGAAGGCTGCACCAAGTTTCATTCACACCAACAGTGCAAAACAGTTATTTTTTTCTCCATATACCTTCCAAAACTTCTGTGTCGTCCTTTTGATAGTAGCCATTCTAATAAGTGTGAGGTAATATCTCACTGTGATTGATTTTCATTTCCCTGATAATTAGTGACACTGTTCATCTTCTCAAGTATCCATAAGCCTAGCCATTTACATTTCTTCTTTGGAAAAATGTCTATTCAGAACCTCTGCCCAATTTTAGTCAAATTGTTTGATTTTGATATTGAGTTGCATCAGTTTGTATATTTGAATAGTAACTTATTATCAAATATATGATTTGCAAATATTTTAATCCATTCATTGATTGTATTTTTATTTTGTTAATGGTTTTCTTTGCTGTGCAGAAACTAATTAGTTTAATATTGTCACAATTGTTTGTTTTGGCTTTTGTTGCCTTTGCTTTTGATATCAAATCCAAAAGCAAATCACCAAACCTAAGTCAAGTAGCTTAACATTCATATTTTCCTCTAGGAGTTTTAAGAATTCAGGTCTTACATTCAGTTCTTCAATTCAATTTTTGTGTATGGTATAAGAGAGTTCAGTTCAGTTCAGTTCAGTTCAGTTCAGTTCAGTCTCTCAGTCATGTCCAGCTCTTTGCAACCCCATGAATCGCAGCATGCCAAGCCTCCCTGTCCATCACCAACTCCCAGAGTTCACCCAAATTCATGTCCATCTAGTTGGTGATGCCATCCAGCCATCTCATCCTGTGTCGTCCCCTTCTCCTGTTCGCAATCCCTCCCAGCATCAGAGTCTTTTGCAATGAGTCAACTCTTCACATGGGTGGCCAAAGTACTGGAATTTCAGCTTTAGCATCATTCCTGCCAAAGAAATCCCAGGGCTGATCTTCAGAATGGACTGGTTGGATATACTTGCAGTCCAAGGGACTCTCGAGTCTTCTCCAACACCACAGTTCAAAAGCATTAATTCTTCGGCACTCAGCTTTCTTCACAGTCCAACTCTCACATCCATACATGAGTACTGGAAAAACCATAGCCTTGACTAGATGGACCTTAGTCAACAAAGTAATGTCTCTGCTTTTCAATATGCTGTCTAGAGAGTAGTCCAGTTTGTTTTATAAGTGGCTGTCCAGTTTTCTTAACATCATGAATTGAAGAAATTGTCTTTTTTACCACTGTATATTATTGGCTCTTTTGTCATTAATTGATTGACAAAATATATGGGTTATTTTTCTCCTGAACTCTCTATTCTCTTCTATTGACCTATCTATATGTTTTATGCCAATACCATACTATTTGATTGTTGTACTTTGTAGTGGAGTTTGAGATCAAGAAGCGTGATGCATTCAGCTTTATCTTTCTTTTTCCTCATAGAGTTTATATCTCATAGGTGAAAGGTAAGTTAGAGAGGTGGAGTTTTAGCCAAGAATCAGAATTTCCTAGAATGAGGCCATTATTTTCCAAATATGACACTACTTCCTAGTCATGTGGTTTTAATGGTGAAGGACAGGGAACCCTGCATGCTGCAGTTCATGGGACTGCAAAGAGTCAGACACATCTGAGCAACTGAACAACAATAATGCTATTTAAATTCACTTTACCTTACATTCGTAATCTATAAGTCAAGATGATAATAATAGGATTTATTTCATAATAAAGTAGATATAGACACAACTGAGCGACTTCACTTTCACTTTTTACTTTCATGAATTGGAGAAGTAAATGGCAACCCACTCCAGTGTTCTTGTCTGGAGAATCCCAGGGATGGGGGAGCCTGGTGGGCTGCCGTCTATGGGGTCGCACAGAGTCAAACAATACTGAAATAACTTAGCAGCAGCAGCAGCAGCAGTGTGTCTGGCACATACAATATACTAAAAAATTTTTGCAATTTTCAATGTAGACACAAGGAATCCTAAAAAGTCAGAAAACCGTATTATTTACAATTAAAAAAAAAAAACTTTATAGGAGCCAACTGTGTGGTATAACATTCTACAGAGCATTCACATATAGTACCTCAATGAATCCATTCCACCATTTATTATCAATCCCATATAGTAAAAAGTAAACAGGTCTTTCCAAGATCATGCAACCAATGCATGTCACTTGTGAATAACAGCTGCAGAGGAGTTTTGTTGTTTTTTTTTTGTAACTTTATTAATCTTAGTTTTTAAGTTCTAATTGTATTCATGGCTGATTGCCTTTTTAAATATTTATTTTGTTCATTTTTAAAAGTTACTTTCCATTTTCAGCTATTAGAATATATTGGCTAGATTCCTCATGATGTACAATGCATCATTGAGCTTCTCTTGTACACGATAGTTTGTACCTTCCATTCCCCCATCCTTATATTGCCCCTCTCCCCTCCTGGTAACCACTAGCTTCTTCTCTTTGTCTATGAGTTTGCTTCTTTTATGTTATATTTATTAGTTTGTTGCTCTTTTAGATTCCACATATAAGTCATATCATTTAGTATTAATCTTTCTGTCTGACGTTTCACTTAGCATAATATCCTTCAAGTCAATCTATGTTGCTCAAATGACAAAGTTTCTTTTTTATGACCAAGTGGTATTCCACTGTATATGCATAGCCCATCTTCTTTATCCATTCATCTATTGATGAACACTGAGATTGTTTCTATGTCTTAGAAACTGCAGATAATGCTACTATGAACATTGGGTGCATTTAGCTTTTTGAATTAGTGGGACTTTTTCATATATACCCAGGACTGGAATTGTTGGATTCTATGGTAGTTCCACATTTAGCTTTTTAGAAACCTCTATACTGTTTTCCACAGTGGTTGCACCAATTTACACCTCATCAGAAGTGTGTAAGGAAACCCTTTCTTCCACATTCTCACCAACATGTGTTATTTGTAGACTTTTTTGATGGTAGCCATTGTTACCTGTGTTAGGTGATATATCATTGTGGTTTTGATTTGTATATCCCTGATGATTGGCAATGTTGAGCATCCGTTCTGTGCCTATTGGCCATCTGCATTTTCTCATTGGAAAAATGTCTGTTCAGCTCTTCTGCTATTTTTAATTAATTTCTTGATGTTGAGTTGTATGAGATTATATATTTTGGATATTTATTTCTTATCAGTCACTTTATTTGCAAATATTTTCTCCTATTCAGTAATTTGCCTTTTCATGTTGTTATGGTTTCCTTCACTGCGCAAAAGCTTTTAAGTTAAATTAGATCCCATTTTTTAATTTTTGCTTTTATTTCCTTTACCTTAGGATACATATCCAGAACAAATATTACTATTATTTATGTCAAAGACTGTTCTGCCTATATTTTCCTTTACAAGTTTTAAAATATCAGGTCTTACATTTAGGTCTTTAATCAATTTTGAGGTTTATTTCCTATATGGTATTAGAGAATGTTCTCATTTATTCTTTTACATGTAGCCTTCCAGTTTTCTAAGTACCACTCATTTAACAGAGATGTCTTTTTGCCTCCTTTCTCATGAATGAATTGACCATAAGTAGTTAGGCTTATTTCTGGATTTTCTATACTGTTCCATTGATCTATGTGTTTATTTTTGTTTCAGCTGTTGTTGCTTAGTGGCTAACTCATATCCAACTCTTTTGTAACCCAATGGGATGTAACCCACCAGGCTCCTCTGCCCATGAGATTTCCCAGGCAAGAATACTGGAGTGGGTTGCCATTTCCTTCTCCAGGGGGTCTTTCTGACCAAGAGATTGAACCCATATCTTCCACATTGGCAGGAAGATTCTTTCCCACTGAACCACCAGGGAAGCCCAGTACCACCATACTACTAAAACTCATCAATGAATATGGTACAGGTGCAGAATACAAAATTAATATATAGAAATCTGTTGTATTTCTGTACACTAACAATGGAATATCAGACAGGGAAATTAAGAAAACAATCCCATTTAACATCACATCGAAAAAAAAGAAAATACTAGGAATGAAAAATGATTGAGGAGGCAGAGGCCTATACTCTGAAAACTGTAAGATGATGGTGAAACAAATTTCGGATGACACAAACCAATGAAAAGATATGCCATGTTCTTGGATTGTAAGAATCAATATTGTTAAAATGACCATACTACTTAAGGCAGTCTACAGATTAAATGCAGTCCTTATCAAAATAGCAATGGAATTTTTCACAGAACCAGAACAAAAAAATTTAGATTTGTATGGAAACACAGAAGACCCTGGATCGGCAAGGAAATCTTGAGAAAAAATATAAATTGGAGAAATACTGCTTCTTGCCTTCAGACTATAACATACAGTCAGTTCAGTTCAGTCGCTAAGTCATGTCCGACTCTTTGCGACCCCATGAACTGCAGCAGCCAGGCCTCCCTGTCCATCACCAACTCCCAGAGTCCACCCAAACCCATGCCTATCGATTCAGTGATGCCATCCAACCATCTCATCCTCTTTTGTCCCCTTCTCCTCCTACCCTCAATCTTTCCCAGCATCAGGGTCTTTTCCAATGAGTCAGCTCTTCACATAAGGTGGCCAAAATACTGGAGTTTCAGCTTCAACATCAGTCCTTCCAATGAACACTCAGGACTGATCTCCTTTAGGATGGACTTGTTGGATCTCCACACAGTCCAAGGGACTCTCAAGAGTCTTCTCCAACACCACAGTCCAAAAGCATCAATTCTTTGGTGCTTAGCTTTATTTGTAGTCCACCTGTCACATCCATACATGACCACTGGAAAAACCATAGCCTTGACTAGACGGACTTTTGTTGGCAAAGTAATGTCTCTGCTTTTGAATATTCTCTCAAGGTTGGTCATAACTTTCCTTCTAAGGAGTAACATATAGTTACAGTATTCAAAACTTTATGGTACTGTTCCCTTTCTTAGGATTTCTTTGGATATTTAGGGTGTTTCATAATCCCATACAAATTTTAGAGTTATTTGTTTTATTTTTTAAAAATACCACTGGTCTTCTAGTAAGGATTGGGTTGAATCTGTATATTGCTGTATGGGCAGTTTAACAATATTAATTCTTCCAACCATGGTCATATAATATCTTTCCATTTTTTTTGTTACTTCTTCAATTTTTCTTTAATCTCTTATAGTTTAGGGTACAGATCTTTTTTTACTTCCTTTGTTAAATATATTCCTAGGATTTTTTTTTTTTTTGATGGAAAAGTCAGTGGGAAATGTTTCTTAATTTTTTCTAATAGTTCATTGTTGGTGTATAGAAAAAAGTAATATATAGAAATTTATATTGTATCCTGAAACAGGAGATGTAAGAACTGCAGGTTCAGTCCCTGGGTTGGGAAGATCCCATGGAGGGAGGGCACAGCAGCCCACTCCAGTATTCTTGTTAGAGGACCCCATATAGAGAGGAGCCTGGTGGGCTATGGTCTATAGTGTCACAAAGAATCAGATACAACTGAAGTGATTTAGCACAGCACAACTTTACTGAATTTGGTTATTCATTCTTATAGTGTTTTGGTCAAATCCTTAGGGATTTCTGTATAGTATTATATTATCTGCAAATGGCGGTGGTTTTACTTTATTCTTTCCAATTGGTTCTCTTTATTTCTTTCTCTTTCCTAGTTTCTCTGGCTAGAACTTCTCAAACTATGTTAAGTGGCACGAGTGGCTATTCTTGTCTGTTCTTTATCTTAGAGGAAATGTTTTCAAATTCTCACCATTGAGTATGATGTTAGCTATAGGTTTGTTATATTTGGCTTTTATTATGTTGAGACATGTTCCCTCTAAAACCACTCCCTTGAGAGTTTTTATTATAAGTGGATATTAAGGTTTGTCAAATGCTTTTCCCCTATATTTATTTAGATGATCATATGAATTTTATCCTTATTTTATTGATCTGATATGTCACATTGATTTGTGTATATTATTCCATTTTTCAATCCTGGAATAAATGTCATTTGACCATGGTATGTGTGACTTTATTGTATTGTTGAATTGGTTTTACTACTTTTTTTTTTTTTTTAGTATTTTCGCATCTAAGTTCATAAAGGCTAGAACTGTAATTATATTTTCTTCTAATGCTTTCTCATAAAATGTGTTTGGAAGTGGTCCCTCCTATGCTATTTTTTGAAAAAAAAAAAAAAAAGAGAGAGAGAGAGAGAGAGAATCGTTTTTAATTCTCTTTGAATGCTTGGTAAAATTCACCAGTGAAGTTGTCTGGTCCTGATCTTTTGTATTTTAGGTGGTTTTTGATTACTGATACAATGTCCATATTACTAATCAGTTTATTCAGGTTTTCCACTTTAAGATTTGGTCTTGGCAGGTTTTATTTCTAGGAATTTATTTCCTCTAAGTTGTCCAATTTGTTGGTATACATTTATGCTATTCTTTCATGGTTCTTTTTATTTCTATGATAGTGGCTGCAAGTCTCCTCTTTCATTTCTGATTTTATTTGAGTCCCTTCTCTTATTTTCTTGGTAATCATATCTAAAGGTTTGTTGGTTTGGTTTTTCTTTTCAGAAACTAGTACATGGTTTCTGATATTTTCTACTGTGTTTTGGTCTCTTTTTTATGTTTTTTCCCCCTCTGGCCTTTGTTATTTTCTTTCTTCTACTGACTTTGGGCTTTATATCTTCCTCTTTTTCCAGTTCATTGAGGAATGATGCATATCACAATTTGGGGTATGATGTGTTTCCATTTTTAAGGTATTTTTAAAATTTATCTTTTGATTTCTTTGAATCAAGAAATGGTTAGTATTATGTTGTTTAATATCTACATACTGGTTAATTTGCTTTTTTTTTTTCTCCCGTACTGATTTCTAGCTGCAACTTCATACCACTGTGGTAGGAAAGGTACTTGATATAATTTCAGTCTTCTTAAATTTATTAAGACTTGTTTTGTGGCCTGCGTGCAATCTATCCTGGATAATGTTTCATGTGCACTTGAGAAGATTATATATTCTTTTGCTTTTGGATGGACTATTCCATATAAACCTGTTAAGTCTGTCTGGCCTAATATGTCACTTAAGGCCAATGTTTCCCTAATGATTTTCTGTCTGGATGATCTATCCATTGATTAACAGTGAGTTATTAAATTTCCCTTCTGTTACTAGATTGCTCTCCTTTTCTCTGTTTAGGTCTATAATATTTTCCTTATATATTTAGGTGTTCCTATGTTGAGTGCAGAAAGTGAAAGTGAAAATGAAGTCACTCAGTCATGTCTGACTCTTTGTTACCCCATGGACAGTAACCCACCAGACTCCTCCGTCCATGGGATTTTCCAGGCAAGAATACTGGAGTGGGTTGCCATTTCCTTCTCCAGGGGATTTTCCCAACCCAGGGATCGAACCTGGGTCTTCTGCATTGTAGGCAGACGCTTTACCATCTGAGCCATCAGAGAAGCCCAACAGAGTGAAGTGCAGAAGCATTTACAAATGTTATATCCTCTTATAGGGTTACTCCTTCTTTGCCTCCTATTACAATCTTTGTTTTGAGGTCATTTTGTTTCATGTAAGTATCACTACCCCAGGTTTCTTTTGGTTTCCATTTGTATGGAATATAATTTTACATCCTGTAACTTTCAGCCTATGTGTATCTTTAGGTTTGAAGTTCACGTCTTGTAGGCACCATATAGGTGGGTCATGTTGTTGTTGTTTTTATCCACAAGTCACTCTAAGTCTCTTGATTGAAGAATATAGTCCAATTACATTTAAAGTAATTATTGATGGGTATTACCTTATTGCCATTTTGTTAACTGTTTCCTGAATATTTTGTAATTCCTGTGTTCCTTTATTCTTCTTCTGTTCTTTCCCTTTGTGATTTGATGATTTTCTATTGTGTTAAGTTTAGATTTCTTTTTTCTTTTTTATCTCTAATATAGGGTTTTGTTTTGTGATTACCAAGAAGTTTATATAAAGTTAGATAACAGTATTTCAAATCAATCACCCTTTAAGGTTAAACACATTCTAAAGCTCTACATTTTCACCCCTCCAGCCCCTCAAGTTTTATGTTCTGATGTCACAGTGTGTATCTTTTTATCTCGTGTATTTATTAATAAATTATTGTAGTTATTCTTAGTATATTTGTTAACTTTCATAATAGCTTTATAATTGATTAACTCACCAACTTTATATTATATTATCTTGATATGTACTAGATACTTAACCTCTTTAGTGAGATTTGTGGTTTTATATGTTTTCCTGTTACTAATTAGTACCTTTTCATTTTACCTTAAAAAAAATCCCTTTAACATTTCTCTAAAGGCTGTTCTGCAGTGATGAATTCCTTTAGCTCTTGATTCCCTAGAAAACTCATTCTCTGTTCAATTCTAACAAATAATTTTGTCGTGTAGACCATTTTTGTTTTGCAGGGTTTTTTTCTTTCTTTCTTTTTTTCTTCCAATAATTTGAGTTCATTGTTCCACTCTCTTTTGGCCTATAATGTTTCTGCTGAAAATACCTACTAATAATCCTTTGGAAGTTCCTTTGTATATAACAAGTTTGTTTTTTCCTGTCTTCCTGCATTCAAGATCCTCTCCTTGTTCTTAACATGCAACATTTAATTAGAATGTGTTATTCATCATGTTTGGAAGTCTCCAGTCATCTTGGATTTGAATGTCAGTTTCTTTCCCAGGTTAGGGAAGTTTTTAGTCATAATTTCATCAATTAAATTTTCTATCTCATTATTTTCCTTCCTGGACTCATAATGTAAATGTTGATCTACTTGATGTTGTTCCAGAAATCCCTTAAGCTCTACTCACTTTTTTTCATTATGTTTCCCCTGCTGTACATGTGTGAGTTCCACCGCCTTTTCTCAAGTTCACAGTTGCTTTCTTCATGTCATCTAGCTTGCTCTTGAATTTCTAAATTATATTTTTCACTTCAGTTATTGTATGAATATTCTTCATTTCTGTGACTTCTCTTTGGTACTTTCTTGTATTTTCTTTTTAATTAAATTCTCAATTAATTAATTAGTTTTAAATTAAATTAAATTAAACTAGTTTATCCATTCTCCTGAGTTGAGTGAACATTTATATAACCATTATTTTGAATCTCTTCATTGGGTAAGCCATTTATATCTACTGCATTAAGTTGATGTTGTTGTTGTTTTCTCCCCTGAGGTTTTATCTTGTTCTTTTCTTTAGAACATACTAGCTGCTGTTTCATTTTCCTCAACTCTCTGTGTTGGTTTCTATGCATTAGACAAAATAGACACCTCTCTTGATCTTGAAGGAATAGCCTCATGTAGGGTATATGTCTTATTATTTGACCCTACTCTAATCTTAGTTGTCTCCCAGACTTTGGTGATTTTATAGGCAGCCTTTACTTTTAGTGGCTCCCAATAGTTCAGGATGTGTTAAAACCTGTCAGTGTCCCAAAGGGGAGGATCTTTGTCATCACCTAGAATCAGGCTGACTGGAAGCCAAACCCTGAGGTAGCAAATATACCTGCTTCAGAAGAAGACTTGGAAATGGACATTTCTGTCTGCTCCCTCTGCACTGATTCTAGGGTTCATATCTAGTTCATAACTCTTTCCTTTTTTTGCTGCAGTCCAATTTAACTACTGAGCACAAACTTTGCTCACCACCAGAATCAAGCAATCAAGTGGTATTCCCTAGGTAGCAGCCACAAAACCAGGGTACCAGACAAAAACAACAAGAACAGTATCAGATATGTACATAAATTCCACAGGAGGTACTGGCAATCTGGAGTGCAGCGGAGGGAGGTGATGAAGCTAGAATCCACCTTCCATGTCTCTGGAGAGGAGTACAGTGAGCCCTTAGTTGTGTGTTTAGTTAAAAGCCTGCTCTTTAGGCCACTGCTATGAGGATAAGCTAATAGGCCTCTTTCACAGAAAGGCTGGACTCCTCAGTCTGTTGTCTGTCTTCTGTGTCTTAAGAGTAGTAGCTGTTTAAGAAATCTTTCTCCGTTTGTTTTAGTCTTGTGGAACCTGTAAGCATAAAGCTATTCTAACCACCAGAACAATGTGATCTAGAGGTGTCCCCTGGGTGGCAGTCATAAAAACTTGGGTGCCAGACAAAAAATAAGCTCCTTTCTAGGGAAGGAGACACAGAATGAGAGGGGAAAATAAGACACCCACTGGAAGAATATTTCAGTAGGTTTCTATATGTGTTTTAAAAGAGATGCCTACCACTCAGGCAAATCCTTTTAGATAGAAAAAGCTTTTTCATCTAAAGTCTAAGCATCTCACAATGGGCTGCCTCTGTGCTGGACCCTAGGGTGGGTGAGTCTGTTTGTGAGTCAATTAATAACTGTTTCTCTATTTGTTGCAGACTTGTGTGTCTCATGGACAGAAGCTCACTGTCTTTCAGAGCTAGATGTATTGAGGGATCATCTCTCAGGTCAGTTCAATTCAGTTCAGTTCAGTCACTCAGTCATGTCCTACTCTTTGTAACCCCAGGAATCGCAGCATGCCAGGCCTCCCTGTCCATCACCAACTCCTGGAGTTCACTCAGACTCACGTCCATCGAATCAGTGATGCCATCCAGCCATCTCATCCTCTATTGTCTCCTTTTACTCCTGCCCCCAATCCCTCACAGCATCAGAGTATTTTCCAATGTGTCAACTCTTCGCATGAGGTGGCCAAAGTAATGGAGTTTCAGATTTAGTATCATTCCTTCCAAAGAATACCCAGGGCTGATCTCCTTTAGAATGGACTGGTTGGATGTCCTTGCAGTCCAAGGGACTCTCAAGAGTCTTCTCCAACACCACGGTTCAAAAGCATCAATTCTTCGGCACTCAGCTTTCTTCACAGTCCAACTCTCACATCCATACATGACTACTGGAAAAACCATAGCCTTGACTAAACAGACCTTTGGTGGCAAAGTAATGTCTCTGCTTTTGAATATGCTATCTAGGTTGGTCATAACTTTCCTTCCAAGCAGTAAGCATCTTTTAATTTCATGGCTACAGTCACCATCTGCAGTGACTTTTGGAGTCCCCAAAAATAAAGTCTGACACTGTTTCCACTGTTTCCTCATCTGTTTCCCATGAAGTGATGGGACCAGAGGCCATGATCTTCATTTTCTGAATGTTGAGCTTTAAGCCAACTTTTTCACTCTCCTCTTTCACTTTCATCAAGAGGCTTTTTAGTTCCTCTTCACTTTCTACCATAAGGGTGGTGTCATCTGCATATCTGAGGTTATTGATATTTCTCCCAGCAATCTTGATTCCAGCTTGTGCTTCTTCCAGCCCAGCATTTCTCATGTTGTACTCTACATATAAGTTAAATAACCAGAGTGACAGTATACAGCCTTGACATACTCCTTTTCCTATTTGGAACCAGTCTGTTTTTCCATGTCAGGTTCTAACTGTTGCTTCCTGACGTGCATATAGGTTTCTCAAGAGGCAGGTCAGGTGGTCTGGTATTGCCATCTCTTTCATAATTTTCCACAGTTTATTGTGGAAAAGGCTTTGGCATAGTCAATAAAGAAGAAATAGATATTTTTCTGGAGCTCTCTTGTTTTCTCAATGATCCAGTGGAAATAGACACATGTACCCCAATGTTCGACTTCCCTGGTGGCTCAGAGGTTAAAGCGTCTGCCTGGAATGCAGGAGACCAGGGTTCGATCCCTGGGTCGGGAAGATCCCCTGGAGAAGGAAATGGCAACCCACTCCAGTACTCTTGCCTGGAGAATCCCATGGAGGAAGGAGCCTGGTAGGCTACAGTCCATGGGGTCGCAAAGAGTCAGACACGACTGAGCAATTTCACTTCACTTCACCCCAATGTTCATCGCAGCAGTTTATAATAGCCAGGACATGGAAGCAACCTAGATGTCCATCAGCAGATGAATGGATAAGAAAGCTGTGGTACATGTACACAATGGAGTATTACTCAGCCATTAAAAAGAATACATTTGAATCAGTTCTAATGAGGTGGGTGAAACTGGAGCCTATTACACAGAGTGAAGTAAGCCAGAAAGAAAAACATCAATACAGTATACTAACACATATATATGGAATTTAGAAAGATGGTAACGATAACCCTGTATACGAGACAGTGAAACAGACACAGATGTATAGAACAGTCTTTTGGACTCTGTGGGTGAGGGAGAGGGTAGGATGATTTGGGAGAATGGTATTGAAACATGTATAATGTCATATATGAAATGAATCACCAATCCAGGATTGATGCATGATACTGGATGCTTGGGGCTCGTGCACTGGGATGACCCAGAAGGATGGTACAGGGAGGGAGGAGGGAGGAGGGTTCAAGATGGGGAACACGTGTATAGCTGTGGTGGATTCATGTTGATGTATGACAAATCAATACAATATTGTAAAGTAATTAAACCTCCAATTAAAATAAATAAATTTATATTTAAAAAAAAAACAACCTTATTGCTTTCTCTAGGAAAATGATTAACTGGTGGTAATGAGAAATAAGGGACATCATACATCCATCTTAAAATTTAATAATGCTCCTCAGGGAAATGCAACAATGAGCACATATACAAAATTTCACACATTTTCTGGTATTCATACATACTGATCTCTAAGGATGTATTTGAAAGATGTTATCAGGTATTGCAATATTTACCTGAGAGTGAGGGGAGAGAACAAAGACCATAATAGCTATATGAATGTCTCAGATGCTGTAAATAAACATTTTTCAAGTGAATAATAGGTGACAATAGGCCTTGCTATCCTCCGATAATTTAATGATATACTGCAGGCCTTCTGGAGGTGGAAAATAGGAATTATCTTTCCTGAATTACCTAGGATATATAGCCTCTCTGGAAATTTACATTTTGTTCTTTAATCATTTATAAAATTAATTCAATTTGAAAAGATTTGTACAAGTTGATGTAAAATATCATCAGTGTACTTCCATTTATCAAAACTAAATAATATAGTTAATCTCATTTTAACCTGACTTTTGAAAAGTGAAAAGACTCTTGAAAATTGACTTACAGTGAAGATCAGAATGTGAACTGTGAAGAAGAACATAAAGAAGGCATGAAGACAGTTGCAAATTGAACAAAATATTTGTCAGTGTTGACAATACAAAGCTATCCTTGTGGTTAACATTTTGACCTTGGGAAATTGTTATAATCTATTAGCATTTTATGAATAAGACAGATGATGATCTTGATAGCAAATCTAATAGAAGACTAGTTTCACAAAACAATTAAATTCAAGATAGTCAAGTTTAAAAACAGTGGCTTCTACTACAAGAAACAGCTCAAAATGCATGAAAAATATTCTATGAGAGTGCTAAGAATCATTTTCAAGAAATAAAGGACTGATTAAGTGTGTGTACCACATGACCCTAATATTTCCCTAATGCCATCAAATGTAATAATCTTTGCAGATTTCTGTGAAGTGAATAAAGATTATTTCCCACAAGAAGAAATTCATATAAGAAAAGGTATAAGAAAAATGTACAATCTTAACTCTGTTTCTGTGCTTGATGTTTTGCTGTAAGTTTATTCTATGCTGTAGTTTTAAGAAATAAAAATATGTTAGCTAACACACAATACCGTAGCATTTTCTCCTGAAAAGTAAAGTGTGGACAAATGTTTCCTTGAGTAGAACTTCCTGGATTACACCCACTTTCAATTGTTTGTCTATATTTGGGCAATTATTTAAAAATATTCTGTTTGGCTGAACTTATTGTACATCATAAGTACATAAGAAAATAAGAAACAATGTGTGTAGAAGTGTTTTGTAAACTTTAAAATATTCTACAGTGTTTTTTAAATTAGAAACAGTAACTGGAGATGACTTCTCTCACCCTCCCACATATTACCATCTGTTTTAAAAAAATATTTTCATGCCCTCTTTCCTGGCTTGAATTGAGAAATGAATTTTGGCATGTTATAATGTTTCCAGTGAGAATTTTCATAATGATATCCCATCATTGATAGAGAAAATTATGACATATCATATGATACTTCTTAGTTACTGTTCAA
>SJYQ01105022.1:10456-23514 GCA_006410935.1 Redunca redunca | reverse complement strand
TCGTTGATGATTAGTTTCAAAAATGAGTTGAAATCAGTGAATTTGGAAAAGATATGAACAAGCATCCACTGCTAAAGGAAATTTTTCTACCTTCTTAACTAGCTTCCTGTGATAGCTTAAGTAAAGACAGATGTTCAAGTAACCATATTATGCAGAGAAAAGCAATTTTACCTAGCTGCAATGATGAGTTAACATTTTTTCTTTGCTTTATTAAGATACAGTTGACATACAGCATTCTATATTTAATGTATATAGCACAGTGATTTAACTTGCATTCATGAAATGATAACCACAATAATTCAGGTGAACAACTATCATCTCAGATAGATAAGAAGAAATAATTTTCCTTTGTAATGAGACCTCTTACAATTTTCTCTTAACAATTTTCATATATATTATATAGCAATGTTAACTACATCTGTCAGGTTGCACATCAAATCTCTAGTACTTACTAATCTTACAACTGGAACTTTGTGTCTTTTGACCACCTTGAGCCAATCCTTACTCCTCCACCCTCTATTTCTTTCTGTTTTAAAATTTTATTTCACATTGGAGTATAGTAGATTAACAATGTTATGTTAGTTTCAGATGTATGGCAAAGTGATTCAGTTATAGGTATATATGTATCTATTCTGTTTCAAGTTCTTTTCCCATTTAGATTATTATAGAGTGTTAAGCAGAGTTCTCTCTGCTATACAGTAAATCCTTGTTGGTTACCTATTTTATTAACAAACATAGCAGTGTGTACATGTCAATCTCAATCTTTCTGGTCCTTTAATCTTTCATTACCCCTTCACTGTTTCTCCCTGGTAACTATCAATTTGTTCTGTGAGTCTGTTTATGTTTTGTAAATAAGTTCATTTGTGTCATTTTTGTTAGATTACACTTTTAAGTGATATCATATATTTGTCCTTCTCTGCCTGACTTACTTGACTTAGTGTGATAATTTCTAGGCCCATCTGTATTGCTTCAAATGGCATCATTTCATTTTTTTAATGCCTGAGTCATATTACATTGTATATATAGAACACATCTTTATCCATTTATACATTGATGGACATTTAGGTTGCTTCCATACCTTGGCTATTGTAAACAGTACTGCAATAAACAATGGAGTGCCTGTATACTTTTAAATCATGTTTTTCTCTGGATATATGCCCAGGAGAGGGATTGCTGGATCACACAGTAGATCTATTTCAGTTTTTAAGGGACCATGATACTGTTCTCCATAGTGGCTATACCAATTTATATTTCCACCAAAAGTATAGGAGGGTTCTCTTTTCTCCACACTCTCTCCAAAATTTATGGTTTATAGACATTTTGATTATGGCCATTCTGACTGATGTGAAGTGATATCTCATTATATTTCTGACTTGCATTTCTCTAATAATTAGCAAAATTGAGCATCTTTTCATATGCCTCATAGTCATCTGTGTGTCATCCCTTCTGGAGAAGTGTATTTAATTCTTCTGCCCATGTTTCAGTTGATTTGGTTTTTTGATATTTAGCCTCATATGCTGTAAATTTTTGATATTACAATCTTGTTGGTTACATCTTTTGCACATATTTTCTCACGTTCTGTGGGTTGTCTTTTCATTTGGTTTATGGTTTCCTTTGCTGTGTAAAAACTTTTGAGTTTAATTACATCCCCCCCTTTTTTCCCCATATACTCTAGGAGACAGATCTAAAAAGATCTTGCCATTTATGTCACTGATGAACATAGATGCAAAAATCCTTAACAAAATTCTAGCAAACAGAATCCAACAACATATTAAAAAGATCATACATCATGACCAAGTGGGCTTTATCCCAGGGATGCAAGGATTCTTCAATATCCACAAATCAATGTAATACACCACATTAACAAATTGAAAGATAAAGACCACATGATTATCTCAATAGATGGAGAGAAAGCCTTTGACAAAATTCAACATACATTTATGATAAAAAACCCTCCAGAGTTCAGGCATGGAAGGAATATACCTCAACATAATAAAAGCTATATATGATAAATCCACAGCAAACATCCTCAATGGTGAAAATTTGAAAGCATTTTCCTTAAAGTCAGGAACAAGGATAGGGTGCCCACTCTCATCACTACTATTCAGCATAGTTTTAGAAGTTTTGGCCATAGCAATCAGAGAAGAAAAATAAATAAAAGGAATCCAGATTGGAAAAGAAGTAAAACTCTCACTGTTTGCAGATGACATGATCCTCTACCTAGAAGACTCCACCAGAAGATTACTAGAGCTAATCAATGAATATAGTAAAGTTGCAGGATATAAAATTAACACACAGAAATCCCTTGCATTCCTATACACTAACAATGAGAAAACAGGAAGAGAAATTAAGGAAACAATTCCATTAACCATTGCAATGAAAAAAATAAAATACTTAGGAATATATCTATCTAAAGAAACAAAAGACCTATATATAGAAAACTATAAAACACTGATGAAGGAACTCAAAGAGGACACAAATTGATGAATACCATGTTCATGGATTGGAAGAATCAATATAGTGAAAATGAGTATACTACCCAAAGCAATCTATGGATTCAATGCATTCCTTATCAAGCTACCAACAGTATTTTGAACAGAACTAGAACAAATAATTTGGCAATTTGTATGGAAATACAAAAAAAACCTCAAATATCCAAAGCAATCTTGAGAAAGAAGAATGGAACTGGAGGAATCAACCTGCCTGACTTCAGGCTATACTACAAAGGTACAGTTACTAAGACAGTATGCTACTGGCACAAAGACAGAAATATAGATCAATGGAACAAAATTGAAAGCCCAGAGATAAATCCATGCACCTATGGACACCTTATCTTTAACAAAGGAGCCAAGAATACACAATGGAGAAAAGACAATCTCTTTAACAAGTGGGGCTGGAAAACTGGTCAGCCACTTGTAAAAGAATGAAACTAGAAGATTTTCTAATAGCATACACAAAATTAACTCAAAATGGATTAAAGATCTAAATGTAAGACCAGAAACTATAAACTTCTAGAGGAAAACATAGCTGAAATACTCTCAGACATAAATCACAGCAGGATCCTCTATGACCCACCTCCCAGGGTAGTGGAAATAAAAGCAAAAATAAACAAATGGGACCTAATGAAACTTAGAAGCTTTTGCACAACAAAGGAAACTATAAGCAAAGTGAAAAGACAGCCTTCAGACCATGGAGAAAATAATAGCAAATGAAGCAACTGACAAAGAATTAATCTCAAAAATATACAAGAATCTCCTGCAGCTCAATTCCAGCAAAATAAGTGACCGAATAAAAAAAAAATGGGCCAAAGAACTAAATAGTCACTTCTCCAAAGAAGACATACAGATGGCTAACAAACATATGAAAAGGTGTTCAACATCACTCATTATCAGAGAAATGCAAATCAAAACCACAATGAGGTACCATTTCACACCAGTCAGAATGGCTGCTATCCAAAAATCTACAAACAATAAATGCTAGAGAGGATGTGGAGAAAAGGGAACCCTCTTACACTGTTGGTGAGAATGCAAACTAGTACAGCTGTTCTCCACTATGGAGAACAGTATGGAGATTCCTTAAAAAACTGAAGATAGAACTGCCTTATGACCCAGCAATCCCACTGCTGGGCATAAACAGTGAGGAAACTAGAATTGAAAGTGATATGTGTACCCCAATGTTCATTGCAGCACTGTTTATAATAGCCAGGACATAGAAGCAACCTAGATGTCCATCAGCAGACGAATGATAAGAAAGCTGTGGTACATATACACGATGGAGTATTACTCAGCCATTAAAAAGAATACATTTAAATCAGCTATAATGAGGTGGGTGAAACTGGAGCCTAATATACAGAGTGAAGTAAGCCAGAAAGAAAAACACCAATACAGTATACTAATGCATATATATGGAATTTAGAAAGATGGTAATGATAATCCTATATGCGAGACAGCAAAAGAGATGCAGATGTATACAACAGTCTTTTGGACTCTGTGGGAGAAGGCAAGGGTGGGATGATTTGAGAGAATAGCATTGAAACACATATATTATCATATATGAAACAGATCACCAGTCCAGGTTTGATGCATGCATGAGACAGGATGATCAGGGCTGGTGCACTGGGATGTCCCAGAGGGATGGGATGGGGAGGGAGGTGGGAACACATGTACACCCATGGCTGATTCATATGAATGTTTGGCAAAACCACTACAATATTGTAAAGTAATTAGCCTCCAATTAAAATAAATAAATTTTTAGAAAAGAGAGTTTCCTGCCTATGTTTTCCCTAAGAGTTTTATAATATCCAGTCTTACTTTTAGGTCTTTAATTCATTTTGAGTTTATTTTCATGTATGGTATTAAAGAGTAGTGTAGTTTCTTTCTTTTTTTTAACATGTAAATATCCTGTGTTCCCAGCACAATTTACTAAAGTTATTGTCTTTTCTCCATTGTATAGTCTTGCCTCCTTTGTTATAGGTTAAGTAGGCACTTGTGTTTGTTTCTGGGCTTTCTATCCTGTTTCATGAATCTTAATTTGCAGTATACTCTTGAAGTCAGAGAAACTGATCCCTGGAATGGAATTCTCCCCTTAATTTCTCTTTCTGATAGTTTGTTGTTAGTATTTAGAAATGCAGCCTGGAATGGGAATATCTCCTTAATTTCTCTTTCTAATATTTTACGGTTAGTTTTAGAAGTGCAATTAGTTTCTGTATGTTAATTTTGTGTCCTGCAACTTTACTGAATTTATTGTTGCTGCATTCTAAGTTTTATGTGTGTGTGTTAGATACTCTGTTAGATACCACCAGATTTCTCTGTCCATGGGATTTCCCAGGCAAGGATATGGGGTGGGTTGCCATTTCCTTCTCCAGAAGATCTTCCAGACACAGGGATCCAACCCATATCTCATGCAGTGAAGGCAGATTCTTAACTGTCTGAGCCATCAGGAATGCCCTCTAAGTTTTATGCTTATGTCTTTAGGGTTTTCTGTTCATACTATCATATCATCTGCCTACAGTAATAGTTTTCTCTCTTTAGAATTTGGATTCCTTTTATTTCTTTTTGTTTTCTGTGTCAAGTACTTACATTATGTAAAAATTATATAATATATCACATTATATAAAAGTAGGAAGAGTGAACATCCTATCATTTTCCTGATCTTAGCAGAAATGCTTTCAGGTTTTTATTAATGAAAATAATATTAGCTATCAGCCAACCTCCAGGAGTTGGTGGTGGACAGGGAAGCCTGGCCTGCTGGAGTCCATGGGGTCACAAAGACTCAGATATGACTGAAGGACTGAACTAAACTGGCATATATAGCCTTTATTATGCTAATGTATGTTCCCTTTATACCTACATCCTGGAGAGTTTTTATCATAAATTGATGTTGTTTTGTCAAAAGGCTTTCCTTTATCTAATGAGATAATTGATTTTTAACTTCAATTTGTTAATGTAGTGTATCACATTGAGTAACTTCCTGATATTGAACCATCCTTGTATCCCTGGGAGAAATCCCACTTGATCATGGTATATGATCCTATTAATGTATTCTTGATTCTGATTTGCTAATATGTAATTGAGGAATTTTGCTCCTTCATCACTGATATTGGCATTTAATTAATTAACTTATTTATTTATTTATTTTGTGATATCTCTGTCTGGTTTTGGTATCAGGGTGATACTGACCTCCTAGAATGTGTTGGGAAGCATTCCTTCCTGTGAAAATTTTTTGCAATAGTTTGAGAAGGGTAAGCGTTAACTATTCAAGTGTTGGTAAATTTACCCATGAAGTCATCTGTTTCTAGGCTTTTGTTTATTGATGGTTTGTTTTATTACTGATTCAAGTTCATTACTGGTAATTGGTCTGAATATACTTTCTATTTCTTCCTGATTCAGTTTTGGGAGATTGTACTTTGCTAAGAATCTTTCCATTCCTTGTAGGCTTTCCACTTTATTGATTTATAATTAATAATAGTCTCACGATGCTTTGTATTTCTGTGGTCTCAGCTGTAAATTCTTTTTTATTTCTGATTTTGACATTTCTCTTGTCATTTTTATCTTTTCAAAAAATTAGGTTTTCATTTTATGATTTTTTCTACTGTTTTAGTCTCTATTTCATTTTCTGCTCTAATTTTTATGATTAATCTCTTTACTAATTTTGTGTTTTACATGTTTTTTATTCCTTAGCTCTTTTAGGTGTAAGGTTAGCTTGTTTATTTTTAGATTTTTATTTCCCTATGTAGGCTTGTGTCTCTATATACTTTTCTCATGCCACAGATGAGAGAAACTCATCCTGCATGCAAAAGATTTTTGTATTGTGTTTTCATTTTTTTGTTTTTTTCCTCTACATTATCTGACTTCCTCTTTGATTTCTTCAGTAATCCGTCAGTTGTTAGTATCATATTGTTTAGTCTCTATATATGTTTTGAGGTCTTTGCAGTTTTCTTGTAGTTGATTTCTAGTGTTATGGAATTGGGTTTAGAAAATATCCTTGATATAATTTTAGTTTTCTTAAATTTACTAAGACTATGTACTATCATATTCAGGCTATCTTAGCTTGAGCTGATATTACAAATTATTATAGATACAGTGGCTTAAACAACATTTATTACTCAGAGTTCTAGAGCTTGAAAAGTTAATATTCCAACTGATTCAGTGGCTAGTAAGGACCCTTTTTCTTGTTTGCAGAAACATGCATCTTGTATTATCCTTATATGACTGACAATGAGAGAGTATGCCACCTTTTTGTTTTAAGTATGTTAATTACCTCATAGGGCTACACCGTCTTGACTTCATCTAAACCTAATAAACTCCCAAAAGCCCCACTTCCAAATATCATCACACTGGGGACTAGGGGTTCCTTATAGATCAAATGGATCTTACTTCTATATGACAAATGTCTTTTACTAGCTTAATGACTTCATGATTTGTCTATTTCCCTTTCAATCTTATTTTTTTATGAAAGTGGTAGATGTGTATTCCAATCTTTCCTGGAAGGTAGTATGTTGGCTAATTTTGCTTCTATTCAATATCCTTTTCTCTTTAGGAAGGGCTTCTGTGGTAGCCTCAGAGAGTAAAGAATCTAGCTGCAGTACAGGAGACCCAGGTTCAACCTCTGGGTCCAGAAGACCCCCTGGAGAAGGGAATGTTTATCCACCCCGTATTCTTGCCTTGAGAATTCCATGGACAGAGAGCCTGGTGGGCTATAGTCCATAGGGTTGTGAAGAGTCTGACATGACTGAACAATTAACACTAACACTTTTCACTTTAGGAACAATAAAATTGATTAAAATTTAACCTAGGAACTGAGCAAGAAAAACAGAAAGTGCTTCTCATGTGGAATGTAATATCCTATCACCATCTTTGCTCAGGCTTCATTATCTTTTTATTCATCTCTCCTTTATAACTGTATTTCACCTTCCAATATGGATAATGAAGATAAGATGTAAAATATAAGAAAATATTCAGTCTTCAGTTGAACATTCAGAAATCTTTGTGAGATTTAGATTTGTTATTTATAGCAGGCCAAAATCTGACAAATTGAACTAATAGCTTAAAACTTTTTATAGTATTTCTATTTCCACTAATTTTCATACTGCCTATTTATTTATTAACATTTACGAAGATCATTTAAATAGTTAACTCTTGCTTTATCCAAACTTTTAAAGATTTTAAGCATAACAGTGTAGTGACAAATCTCTGGTACCCCATTAAACTTTGCTTCTAATTAGATTCACTGTGGCTGTTGGCAGATTTCAGAGCTTTTCAGAGCTAAATGACTTCATATGCAGGCCAATACAGTCGTATGTCTTAGGGACATTTCAAAAATGGTAAGTGCATAAAACAATCCTTCAAAAAGTCATAGAAAATAAGGTCAGTGGTTCCGACTGATTTGCATATAGCACATTTTTCTAATTACTATTATTTTATCTACTTTTTTCAGCTGACAATTTCTCAAGCTCTTTATTTCTCACTTATGTACAGTTTAATGAGAAAATTGACAAATAGCATAACAGTACTGTTCCACTTTAACATCATCATTAATGTTCCTACTTCCTGGAGTATTTCTCTGTTAGAATATTTCCCTTGAGTATGATACCTTTGTAAATGCTCTTTATTATAATCTTAAAAGCCATTTATGAACAATACAGTCATTCTATATTTGGATTTCTACTTCACTGTTCTTTCTTAAACTCTAGGTAACTTTATATTATGTTTCTTTTCATCTTTTTGCTCCATTTTCAGAATATATATTCCCATTTCTTTCTATAGCAGCTTTTTGATAAGTCACTCTTTAGAAGTTAAATTTTAATTTAATCTATTCACAATATAGTATCTTTTATAATTTTCTAGATTTTCATACTTATCTTTTCTTTGTTCCACATTATAAATGCCTTAATTCCCTTAACTTTCTCTAATTGAAGTCAAATATTATTTCCTCTGATACTTAAAAGTAATGTTCTACTGTGTTAAAACAAAGTAATTTCTGCTACAAAGCCTATTTTAAAATTTGCCATCAGACTTCTATAATTATCAAGTTAACAGCATATTTGGTATAGTAGATTTAGATCCACTTTTTATCCAAAATACCTAATAATATAAAGTATTATATACAGCTGAATAGCAGTCAGTACAAAATATTTTCAGAAATATTTGTGTTTCTCATGCCATGTCAAAATTAAATAACAGATAATAATCACATATGTTTCTTCATATGTCATTCATTCATTCAGTAATAATGTATGCCCTACCCTGGTCTGCATTTAAGAGACAAATGAGACACAGGGAAAACCTCTTAATCTTCCTATGAATTGGAGAAAGACAAAATAATTTACAGATATCATGTATATGCTTTAATGAAAGTAAAGCAGAGTGAAAGTTAAGGAGTGACTGGGGAACTTCTGAGGTGAAGTTAGGCAGGGCTTTTTGGAAGAAGGCACATTTGAGGTGAGATTTGAATTATAAACAGAAGAAAGTCCTAAGGAGAGCTACTCAGACTGAGGAAGAGCTAGGCAAGAGCTATCATAGCAAATAGCTTGTCATGTTTAACTATCAGAGACAAGGCTATGAGTTTGAACCTTAGAGATTGAAGATAAATAAGGTACCACATATCTGCCCTAGTTCTACTATCTGAAACAATACATAACCTATTCTGAGGTCAATTTAAAGAATCCTGCCATCTCTTGCTGAGAGTTTCTGTGTTCTGTCCCTCAAGAGTGTATGTGAGTATCTGAAATGATCGGTAAAATGGAAAAACTCATAAGTTTGGAAAATAAAGGCATTTTCATGGGAGATACCTTAGGCCAAATGAACCTAAAATCAAGGCACATTCTTATACAACAACAGCAGATGCTTTAGTAGAGAAACAAGTTCCCAAGATCAAGAAAAAAGCATTATATAAATGAGAGGTCTATAGGAGAATAGACTGAGAAAAATCAGTTCCAATATTGCTAAATGCTGCTTTGAAAAGTGAACTTTTACTTGACAACTAAGATTCCCTTAAGAGAAATAAGAGTGAGAAAAATCCTTAAACTGAAACCAACTGAAACTCTTACAAGTAGTAACAAATTTAAGTGGCCTGAAATCATACAAAATGCTTTTTCTGACCACAGTGGTATAAAACTATACATCAATAAAAGAGGAAAGTGGAAATTTCTACAACATATGGAAATTAAACAACTCACCTCTGAGCAATCAATAAAGGAAAGTTAAAAAAATATATCAAAAAAAGTGAAAATGGAAACAAGACATGCCAAAAAGCAGCTTTGAAAGGGAAGTTTATAGTAATAAATGCAAACATCAAGAAAATACATCTCAAATAAATAAGCTAACTTTATACCTTAAGAAACTATAAAAAGAAAAGCAAACTAAGCCCAAGTTAGCCAAAGGAAGAGAAAAAAGAAAAAAATCAGAGTGGAAATAAAGATAAGGAAAAGAATAGGGAAAAAAAAATCAAAAGATCAACAAAGCTAAAAGTTATGAATACACTGACAAACCTTTAGCTAGAATAACTTAGAAAGTCAAATAAAATCAAAAATGAAAAAGGANCAAAAAAAAAAAAAAAAAAAAAAACTTAGTCTGTATAGAGACACAGAAGACCCCCAAATAGCCAAAGAAAACTTGAGAAAGAAAAGCAGAGCTGTAGGAATCAGGCTTCCTGACTTCAGACTCTGCTACAAAGCCGCAGTCATCAGAACAATATGCTACTGGAACAAAATCAGAAATCAAGATCTATAGAATAGGACAGAAAGCCCAGAAATAAATTGATGCACCTATGGTTTCAATTAATCTATGACAAAGGAGGAAGGACTGTGCAATGGAGAAATTACTATCTCTTCAATAAATAGTCTTTGAAAAACAGAACAGGTACATGTAAAGAAATAAAATTAGAGCATTCTTTAACACCATATACAAAAATAAACTCAAAATAGATTAAAGGTCTAAACATAAGACTGGATACTATAAAACTCTTAGAGTAAAATATAGAGTGAACACTCTCTGACATAAATTGCAGCAATGTCTTTTTCAGTACATCTCCTACAATGAAAGGGAAAGGGAAGTCGCTCAGTCATGTCCGACTCTTAGCGACCCCATGGACTGCAGCCCACCAGGATCCTCTGTCCATGGGATTTTCCAGGCAAGAGTACTGGAGTGGGGTACCATGGCCTTCTCCAAATGGAGATAAAAATAAGCAAATGGGAACAACTAAACTCAAAAGCTTTTGTACTGCAAAGGAAACCATAAACCAAACAAAAAGACAACACAGAGAATGGGAGAAAATATGTGTAAATAATGCTGCCAACAATGGGTTAATCTCCAAAATTTATAAACAGTTCATGAGGCTCAGTATAAACAAGCAATCCAATCAACAAATGGGCAGAAGAACTGAATATTTTTCTAAAGAAGACATACATATGGTCAATAGGCACATGAAAAGATGCTCACTATCACTGATGTTTAGAGAAATGCAAGTCAGAACTATAGTGAGATATCACCTCACATTAGTCAGGATGAAAGAAAGTGCAAGCGAAGTCGTTCAGTTACATCTGACTCTTTGTGACCCCATGGATTGTAGCCCACCAGGCAGGCTCCTTCATCCATGGAATTCTCCAGGTAAGAATACTGGAGTGGGTTGCCATTTCCTTCTCCATTAGTCAGGATGGCCATCATCAAAAAGTCTAAAAACAATAAATGCTGGAGAGGGTGTGAAGAAAAGAGAACCCTCCTACACTGTTGGTGGGAAATTAAATTGATATAGCCACTATGGAGAGCAGTATGGAGCTTCCTTAAAAAAAAACTAAAAGAAGAGCTATTATGTGATCTTGCAACCCCACTCCTGGGCATATATCCAGATTAAAACGTGGTTCAAAAGAATACATACAGCCAGTGTTCACTGCAACACTGTGTAGAGTAGCCAGGACACAGACACAACCTAAATGTCTATCAACATTTGTGGTTTCCTTTGCTATGCAAAAGTTAGCAAAGTTTAGTTTAGTTTAGTTGCTCCCATTTTTTTATATGGATAAGTGTCCAGTAGAATATTTCCAATTGAACCTCCAGATGAGAACAGTTCCACCGATGCCTTGATTGTAGCCTTGAGAGACTCAGAACAGAAAACTCAGTTAAGTTGTGACTGGACTCCTGACCCACAGAAACTATGAGAATGTGGGTTGTTTTAAGCCACTGAGTTTGTGATTAACTTTTACCCAGCAAAGGATATCTAATACAAGACTTATGTTCAGCATTTTCAGCTCTGTGGTTTATTTGGACATGTATTCTTTGCAATTTTCAAACATAGTTTATTTTGATGTTTCTCATTAACTGCTAATCAATCAGAACTGCTTTCAAAAATAGTGATGATGCAGTATAAAATCTTGCCCAGGTAATATCACTGTAACCCAATAAGTATAAAAATATAAAAACAATATCATAACACAGTGCTGCTAAACTTAAAATCATATATTCTAAAATCTACCTATATTTGAGTCTTGGGTCCACTAATTTCTTACCTTCTCTGGGGCTGTTTCCTCATTTGTAAAGTGGAGAGTAACAGTAATAATATTCAGGTGGGTATTTTTATGGATTAAATTAGATCATATGTTAAATACAAATCCTTAATGAATATTGTTTATTATTAATGTTGATAATATCACTATTGTTGCTCAGTCCTTAAGTCGTGTCCAACTCTATTACCCCATGGACGCCAGTCTTCCCTGTCTTCACTATCCCTCAGAGTTTTCTCAAACTCATGTCCACTGAGTCGATTATGCCATCCAACCATATCATCCTCTGTCTCTCCCTTCTCTTCCTGCTCTCAGTAGTTCCCAGCACCAGGGTCTCTCCCAGCTGACCAGTGAGTCAGCTCTTCACATCAGGTGGACAAAGTATTGGAGTTTCAGCATCAGTCCTTCCAATATTCAAGATTGGTCTCCTTTAGGACTGACTCATTTGATCTCCTTGACGTCCAAGGGGCTTTTAAGAGTTTTCTCCAAAACCACAGTTCAAAAGCACCAATTATTCAGCACTCAGCTTCTTTATGGTCCAACTCTCACATTCATTTATGACTCCTGGAAAAACCAAAAAGCTTTACTATACGGACCTTTGTTGACAAAGTGATGTATTTGCTCTTTAATTCCCTATCTAGGTTGGCCATAGATTTCATTCCAAAGGAGCAAACGTCTTTTAATTTCATGGCTTCAGTCACCATCTGCAATGATTTTGAAACTCAAGAAAAAAATCTGTCACTGCTTCCACTTTTCCCCTTTCTATTTGCCATGAAGTGATGACACTGGATGCCACGATCTTGGTTTTTTTAATGCTGAATTTTAAGGCAGCTTTTTCACTCTTGTTCTTTCACACTTATCAAGAGGCTCTTTAGTTCCTCCTTGCTTTCTGCCATTAGAGTGGTGGTATCATCTGTATATATGAGGTTAATAAGTTAGTAATAGTATATGTTATACATATCCATATTCCTTTCTTAAAAAGAATGAAAGAATATAAAGGTTCTTTTTACAAAGACTATCTTAAATTGTATAAATCACCTAATATAAAATTTTGAAAATTGTA
>SJYQ01104975.1:0-17982 GCA_006410935.1 Redunca redunca | reverse complement strand
TTTCCGCCCCCTCCCCTCCACATTCCTGACCTCTCTCCCTCCCCCTTCCCTCTTTCTTTCCTTCCTTCCTCCTCTTCCAAGTTCTGGGATTTTTCAGCCTTGCTTGGCTTGGGCCAAAAGCACAAAAAAGGCGTTTTCGGAAGCGGCTCGGCCGTGCACAAGGGCCATTTGTTTGTTTTGGGACGCGGGGCAGGAAATCTTGCCCGGCCTGAGTCACGGCGGCTCCTTCAAGGAAACGTCAGTGTTCTCCTGTCGCCCCAGCCCGCTGCGCGCCCGGCCGCCGCTGCCCATGGGGGAGATGCAGGGCGCGCTTACCAGGGCCCGGCTCGAGTCCCTGCTTCGGCCCCGCCACAAAAAGAGGGCCGAGGCGCAGAAAAGGAGCGAGTCCTTCCTGCTGACCGGACTGGGTAAGCGCCGCTGCCGCCACGCGGGGACTTGCCTTGCGCACTCTTCCACTAGTTGCACGGATCGGGAAAGAGGGGCTGGGTATCTGGGGCTGCACTGAGGATGGGACCGGGGAAGGAGGGCGGCGGGAGCCGGGGGACCACGCTGACTCCGTAGATAAGGGCGTGAGGGGGCCGCCCTCCCCCGGCGCTGCCGCTCTGTGCCTGAGATAACTGTTGATGGTGCGCTGCACGCCGGGCGAGGGCTCGGGAGACTGCCTTGTGAATTACGGGAGAGGATCAGAGTCGGCGCCGGGGCAGGGGGTGAATCCGAACTGAGGGTTTGAGAAACCAGAGCGGGGCCAGAGCCACCCCGATCGCCGCGCACCGGGCAGAAACCGCTCTGATTTCCTGATCTGCCGCGACTCTGATTTCCTCGCAAGGCGGAATAAAGGAGAAAGATGGAAAATTACCCCGGCTGCTCTCTCCCTCCCACCCCCTCCGCCTGCGGTTTTCCCAGTCTCCGGCCCGAGAGCCGAGGGAGGCGGATAACAGTCCCCGGCCGGGCCCTCCTGGGGCGGTCCCCGAGCCCCCCAACCCCTGCGTCCGGCTGGCCCTCTCGTCGGGGGCGGAACCTCCCGCAGCCGACCGCTTTGCCGCCAGTCGAGCCGCGCGGCATCTGGGGGCGGGGCCGAGGGCGGGGCCGGACAGGGCTGCTTACTCTTTGTCGCGTGGGTCCCGCCCCCGCGGCGGCACAACGCTTATAAAGCAGGAGCCGGGGACTGAGCGCAGTGTTGGCTGAGCCGGTCTCCCTTTTGTAACGACTCCCCGTGCTCACTCTCTGGCGATGACGGTGAAAACCGAGGCTGCTAAAGACACCCTCACTTACTCCAGAATGAGAGGCATGGTAGCAATTCTCATCGGTGAGTGTAGGGATACGGCTGGACTTCTAGGTTATTTCTAGGTTACGCGAAGTGGAAGTTTTTGAATGCCCCGGATCAGATTAGTGTGTGTGGCGTTGGATGTTACAAAGCCTTTGTCTAAACGTTTCTCCTCTCTAATTCACAGCTTTTATGAAACAGAGAAGGATGGGCCTGAATGACTTTATTCAGAAGATTGCCAATAACTCCTATGCATGCAAACAGTAAGTTTCGGAGGGGAATTGGGGGAAATAAAAATAAGTAGTGAAGTTTCCATTTACCAGCAGTAAAGATATACTTCCCATTAATATATTAATCAGGAAGCCAAAGACTTCCCACGGGTGGGGATCCCTTTTCTCTTTAAATTCTAATTATTGAAGTCATTTAAAACATTAAAATTAATTTACAGATTTGGCTTGCACTAGAGATGCAAGATAAAATTTTCATGTTTTCCCCATTCACCTCCTCTCTCCTTGAAGAACAACCTCCATCTCTGTGTTTAACTGAGTTTATTATTTTAGCTATTCTTTTCTTTAACAGTAATTGATTCGGGTGTTTTTAGTTTAAACGCTGAATCCTCCGGAGTTGAGCCAGAAATTCACTGTTGGTGTTGTCTGCCCTCTTGTGGCGAGTTAGGATGTTCTAAATTGTTCCTTTCCTCTCTGCAGCCCTGAAGTTCAGTCCATTTTGAAAATCTCCCCACCTCAGGAGCCTGAGCTGATGAATGCCAACCCTTCTCCTCCAGTAAGTGTTCTCTATTCGTGATACATCAATGGAGGGATCTTAAAAATGAGTCAGTTTCCCTACGTGGATGAATTAAAATAGCATTTTAGTTAGTATCAAGGCAGGAATGCCTTGTTAGTTCATAGCAGACAACTGACATAAGCACTTAAGTATGAATCAGTGGAGCATTTTGAAAGGCATATTTCATAAAAGTGTTACCTGCTTAAGAACAGCACGATTGTGTACAGTTTCCATACTCTGTTTTGCAATATGCACATGTATGGGCAAAAGGTATTTTGAAATGTGTCTATAGATGTGTGGGGACCTGCCTAGACATTTGCAGATTCCCATCTCTTACATTGCCTGTACTTTACTATCGCAATCTTCCTTTGAAGCAAGGAAAAGGTTAAAGGAAAATCTTTTATTTTCCAGCCAAGTCCTTCTCAGCAAATCAACCTGGGCCCATCATCCAATCCTCATGCTAAACCGTCTGACTTTCACTTCTTGAAAGTAATTGGAAAAGGCAGTTTTGGAAAGGTAATTTCATGTCTGAAGCTCGCATTGTTTATAGTCTTTCATACGCTAATTTTACATTCTCCCTGGATGTGAACAGGAAAATGATTTTTAATTTAAATTTCAGGTTCTCTTGGCAAGACACAAAGCAGAAGAAGCATTCTATGCAGTTAAAGTTTTACAGAAGAAGGCAATCCTGAAAAAGAAGGAGGTATGAGCTGGGCTTGGAGATAAGACATTCACTAAACATTACACTGGAATCTTGGCGCCAAGTTGAAATTTGCCACTAAATCTTCATTGTCCTTTTTCTAGGAAAAGCATATTATGTCGGAGCGGAATGTTCTCCTGAAGAACGTGAAACACCCTTTCCTGGTGGGCCTTCACTTCTCTTTCCAGACAGCCGACAAACTGTACTTCGTCCTAGACTATATTAACGGTGGAGAGGTGAGTGGAGGGATGGGAACTGACCCCTGGGAGTCTGTGCATAGCCCACTTCATTTAATTTGAGAGGAAAGTTTGTAAAAGATAGTTAGGAGAAAAGTTAACAGAGTTAGTATTTCCCTTAGCCTGCCAGCATTCAGATAGTTAATAGACTATTTAGGGCTGCTTCCTGCCATTGTCCTCTTTAGTTATATATATGTCAAGACTGATTCAATGCATTGTCCTCTGGCTTGGCAACCCAGGCTAACTCTGTTCTGTCTTGTACAGTTGTTCTACCATCTCCAGAGGGAGCGATGCTTCCTGGAACCACGGGCTCGATTCTATGCTGCTGAAATAGCCAGTGCCTTGGGTTACCTGCACTCTCTGAACATCGTTTATAGGTGAGTTGAAGAGCTCTTAAGGTGCCCTTCTGGTGTAAAGGAGACCATAGTCCAAGCTTTGACAGCACCTTAAAATAATTTGTGTTTAGGCATAACTTGTTCATCTAAAACCAGATCTCCAGCGTGTGACTGGTCTTGACTCCCTTCCACTAGGCAACTAGCCAATACGGATTGTGCCTAATTCAGAATAGATGAACAGAACAAGGATTCCCTTTTAGATTTACTAACACAACTACAGTGAATATAAAGTGCTTCTAACACCCCTAGCAATGATCTTTACAGAGAATTACTCATGCAGTGAAATTAATTTATGTGACTACTTTTTTTTTTTTTAACAGAGACTTAAAACCAGAGAATATTTTGCTAGATTCACAAGGACACATTGTCCTTACTGACTTTGGACTCTGCAAGGAGAACATTGAACACAATGGCACGACGTCCACCTTCTGCGGCACGCCCGAGGTAGGCACACTCTTGATTTGGTGCCTGGTCTACCCACTCCTCCAGGAAGAGATCATTGCACTAGTGCCTTTAACTACTGAAAGAGTATTCTTAGAAGTGTTCTAGTCCAGTTCAGTGGAAGTAAAATGCATTTACTCTTGGAGGCATGAGAAATTCCAAAGCCTCATGTTGTTTTAGTTAAAATGAGCTGTTGATAAGATCCATGGTCATAGAAGGTTTCTAAATTCTCAAGATAGCTGAGGGGTACCCACTAGCTTTCTAAATATCAGGACATATAAGTGGACAGTAGAGAACTATATCCTCCAAGTAGACCCAGTGTGTCTCAGCCCTTTGAAGGCACACCCCTGGTCTTGGCAGTGCCTGGTTTCAGGGGCTCTGAACTCTCTTTTCCTGGTCTTTCAGTATCTGGCGCCTGAGGTGCTTCATAAGCAGCCCTATGATAGAACCGTGGACTGGTGGTGCCTGGGGGCCGTCTTATATGAGATGCTGTATGGCCTGGTGAGTAGCCCATTGAGAATCGGGGAATATTGCCCTGGGTTGATACATTTCTCCCTCTAGACTCAATCTGGGCACACAAACCCCTTTGCAGACTTGATCATCATGTCTCTCTCTTTATCAGTAAGCTTAACAAATGCTGACGTGACAGGCTTATTGGTTAAATTATAGGTGTCTTAAGATAAACCCTTACCTAGTGGATTTTTCTTTTGTAAGTTCACACTTTACTAGGTTTGACCACACTTAACGTATGTGAGAGTGAAAAACATGGCTTATTAGCATCTACCCCCGCCTCCCATCAGGGTGGCAAAATATAGTCACTGAAAACTCCAGGGAAAAGAAAACCTATCAAGTGATAGACTGTCAAATCCAGCTTCATGCATTACAGCCTGAGTCTTTATTGGTAATGAGTGCTTTCCAGAACTTCCAGTTGACTAGTAAGTAATCCTCCCACTTCTTTCAGCCTCCCTTTTATAGCCGAAACACAGCTGAGATGTATGACAACATTCTGAACAAGCCCCTCCAGTTGAAGCCAAATATTACAAACTCTGCAAGACACGTCCTGGAAGGCCTCCTGCAGAAGGACAGGACAAAGAGGCTGGGTGCCAAGGATGACTTTGTGAGTCACGTTTCCTGTCCTCCTGGGCTGTCTGGGTAGAGCACTAGACCCCACTGCCCTTCCTGAATTTCAGGCATCTAAATTCATGTTTCTTTCTCAACAGATGGAGATTAAGAATCATGTCTTCTTCTCCCTAATTAACTGGGAAGATCTCATTAATAAGAAGATTACTCCCCCTTTTAACCCAAATGTGGTGAGTAGCTCTCTTAGGCATGTATGGAAACCCAAGGGCTTCTCTTTTAAGTCAGAGTTGATGGCACTGGTGGGGGTGGGGGCTCCCCCCTCAAGCAATAAATTGGCAGATATTTTTTTCATAAACCATTATTTTACCCACAGAAAAAGTAGAACTTCTATCTCAATGAAGCTCACATAATTTTTCAACACATTTATAAATTACAGTAGTGAAAGACAGAAAGAAAACATGACCTTCATAGTTTAAACTTTACATGGCCTGTGGGTTTTGTGCTTGAAATGGTTTGTGATGGTCTCTATATAGCACCTAAAGCTTGCATAAGAATTTCCCTGCCTTGTCTCCACTGTGAATTCTTGACATGGAGCATGTTTTGTTTTGTTTTTTTTTTTCCTCTTCCTGCAACAGAGCGGACCTAGCGACCTGCGGCACTTTGATCCTGAATTCACCGAAGAGCCAGTCCCCAACTCCATCGGCCGGTCCCCAGACAGCCTCCTTCTCACAGCCAGCGTCAAGGAAGCGGCTGAGGCCTTCCTGGGTTTTTCCTATGCACCTCCCATGGACTCTTTCCTCTGAACAGTCTTAGGGTTGGTTGCAAAGGATTTTTTTAGTTAACCTTTTGGCAGAGCTGCCAGCTGACAGGACATTGTAAAAGAGAATTTGCACATCCCTGGAAGCTTGCACATCTTGGCAGTCTTATTGCACACTGTTTGCTGGAAGCTTTTCGAAGAGCACATCCTCCTTAGTGAGCTTGTGAGATTTTCCTCTTTATTCTTCCTTCCAATGTGGTGCTATCTCTGAAATGAGCAGTAGAGGGCCACCTGAGACAGATGCAGTGGTCTCATTGGCAGGCGGACGCTGTTCTGAGAAGGAGCTTCTGGAGGTCTGTCCGGGCCACGATAACGAATCTTATGAAATGTGCCTTTTCTGATGAGATCGTGTTAGCTCCAAAGCTTTTCCTGTTGCTGAGTGTTCTCGTTTTCCGTTTCTCCTTGTGGACTCCCTGTGTGATCCGCCGTATGAGTGTGGTATGCTTGCTCACAGAAGGACTCAGTTATAAGCATCAATGTGACACTTGCAGGACACTACAACGTGGGACATTGTTTGTTTCTTCCATATTTGGAAGATAAATTTATGTGTAGACTGTTTTTTTTTGTAAGATATAGTTAATAACTAAAATTTATTGAAAATGGTCTTGCAATGACTTGTATCCAGATGCTTAAAGAAAGCATTGCTGCTACAAATATTTCTATTTTTAGAAAGGGTTTTTATGGACCAATGCCCCAGTTGTCAGTCAGAGCCTGGTGTTTTCATTGTTTAAAATGTCACCTATAAAATGGGCATTATTTATGTTGTGGTTTTTTTTTTTTTGCATTCCTGATAATTGTATGTATTGTATAAAGAAAGTCTGTACATTGGGTTATAACACTAGTATATTTAAACTTACAGGCTTATTTGTAATGTAAACCACCATTTTAATGTACTGTAATTAACATGGTTATAATATGTACAATTCTTTCTCCCCTCCCTACCACACACCTTTTTGTGTGTGTGATAAACCAACTTTGGTTTGCAATAAAACCTTGAAAAATATTTACAGAAATTGTGTCATGTGCATTATTTTATATATTTCAGTTAAGGGAACAATAGTAGATCCATTTAAAATCGAAAACCATGGTAATGCTGCTGTGATTGACAGTGGCTCGCTCCTCCAGAAGCATCAGCCTCTGACTCCAGAAGAGAATCAGTCAAGTCACTTCAGTCGTGTTCAACTCTGTGCAACCCCATAGATGGCAGCCCACCAGACTCCCCTGTCCCTGGGATTCTCCAGGCAAGAACACTGGAGTGGGTTGCCATTTCCTTCTCCAATGCATGAAAGTAAAAAGTGAAAGTGAAGTAGCTCAGTCTTGTCCGACTCTTAGCGACCCCACAGACTGCAGCCTACCAGGCTCCTCCGTCTGTGGGATTTTCGATAGGGCAGGCTTAAAGTCTTTTTTTTTTTTTTTTCAGGCCACACTGTGTGGTTTGCAGAATCTTAGTTCCCTAACTAGAGATTAAACCCGTGCCCCTGGCAGTAGAAGCTCTTGAGTCCTAACCACCGGACCACCAGAGAATTCCCTAAAGCCAATTTCTATCTGAGGGCTTTACCAGCATTCTATGATGTCAGTCATTATCCACAAATCCATCCAAACAAATCTTTGTCCATTTAACTGCCTCAAGGACAGTCATGAAGTAATGTTCCCTATGTTTATTGCCTGCCCTGTGAAGTTGGCTGTTTGTCCCGACCTTTGTCTTGTCTGAAGTAACAGGTAATTCTTTAACAAATACTTGAGTGCCTTCACTGGGCCAAGCTCTATTCCAAGTACTGACGATAAAGCAAGAGCAAAGCTGACACATCTCTGCCCTTACAGAACCTGCTGGGAAAGGCAGACTTGGTCAATAAAGCAGTTTGTTGACATGGAAATCTAGATAATAGTCTGCAAGTCTAGGAGAATGCCACTAAAGAGGACAAGGATAAGTGGCTATGTTCCCAAAATGCTGAGCCGGCAGGACTCCTGGTTCCCGAGAGTAACCAGAGCCGAACTGAGTCCAGTGTCAGCTCCGAGAAGGAGCCTTTTAAGGGACACATCCCTGACTTGGATCAGAAGCCTCTGGAGCTGGTGTGCACCCAGCACTGCCTGGGCCCACCTGTATTCAGCCCACTGGAACAGTTCCTGTGGGAGAAGGGAAGAGAGCATTGTAGGAGATCATCATCTTGTACACAAGTTGTCTGGACTTTTTCTCTTTTCTAGGCCTTCCAGAAATTCCTCGCATACACGGGATCCTCCAATAGTTGGTCTTGCGGCTGTAGGCCTACTGCACACCCTTTATCTTGACCTCTCAGTTTGCACAGGGATTTCCCTGGGGACAGTCGTTTTCCCTTTTATCATGGCTCTTATATCTTGGTGAAGGGTAGCCCCTGATCAAGCTCTGCATCTGAGTTACTGCTCTTCCCTCCAGACCCTAGCTGCATTTTAAACCCCTTACCTACCGCAAATGCCAAAGTCAACTACATGCTTGCTAAGTCACTTCAGTTATGTCCAACTCTGTGACCCCATGGACTGTAGCCCATCAGGCTTCTCTGTCCATGGGGATTCTCCAGGCAAGAATACTGGAGTGGGTTGCCATGACCTCCTCCAGGAGAGCTTCCCCACCCAGGGATCAAACTTCTGACTCCTCTGTCTCCTGCATCGACAGGTGGATTCTTTATTACTAGCGCCACCTGGGAAGCGCAAAGGTCAACTGCAATGATAAAGAAAATCTATAAAGTCCTGGTAAAGATTGATCCTAGTCCTGACAGAAACGCTTTCTGTGTATCTTCCCCTCATTCTCATGATGAATAACCATTAAGAGCCCCTCTATGAACAATAAGTACGTAAAACACTTTTATCTTAACATGGGTCTTTCAGCTGGCATTCTCCCATCTAATTAGACATAACTCAGGGGAGCTCATCATGGATTACAAAGCTTTTTAATCTTTTGAGGGTAGAAATGTGGCTTCTGGCTTCAGTCAGTTGCTATGTAAGATCTGATATACATTGCTGGAGAACAGATAAGAGAGGAGACCTCCTGTTTGTGTGACAACAAACAGGAGGAGATTAGATCAAACACAAGTGGGTGGGAGGGGAACAGGGTCAGAACAGGGAAGTCCAGAAAGAACAAAGGATCAATATATTAAAAAGCAAATATTTACTAAACACTATGATGTCAAGTAGTACCTGTGCAGAAGTATCTTTTATCTAGGGGTGTGGGACACATCTTTGTCAGCATTTGAAACTACATTTGAGCATGATGGTGGATAAAAGGAACAATTCACTTCTCCATAGGCTTTCAGCTGTGTAGCTGCTCAAATATGGATTTAGGGGGAATGTGTTCAGCTAAGATTCCCACCAATTGAAGTGGGCTTTTGAAACCACTGCTACCATGAAGATAACTCAAGTACCATGCTTAGGGAATTTGCCATCTACTTGGGGCACCCACCCATGGTATAAAGCCGGTGGAGAATGAGGGCTAAAGGGAACCTCAGAAGTCTAGAAGTTCTCTGCGGGGTTGGCTGCCTAGGAGTTGGCTGCCTAGAGCAGGCTTCTAAACCCTCTAGGTTACTAGAATCTCCCTAGAGATTCTGTTTCTAGGGAGTCTAAAAGGATATAAGCCTTAAGAATTAGACAACACAGTTAATACTACAGAATTCATACTATATGCCAGGCGTTGCTCTAAGTACTTTATACAAAATTCATTGACCCTCTGATGTCGAAGTGAAGAAATTAGCACAGAAAGGTAATTTGTGGGGACACGGTGAGGTTAGAAGTCAAATCATGATAGTCTGGTCCCAAAGCTTATGCATGTAACTACATTATTCTGCATAATGTCACCTCTTAAGTGACAAGAATATAGAAGCCAACACTTCTGTGCTTGTTAGTCATTTACTTACTATTTCACTAGACTTTTACTCAGATACCTTCTAAGTGTCACGCTAAGGTAACGAGAGAAAAAGAGAAACTGAATTTTCAATTATAGAACTTCCCTGGTGGTCCAGTGGTTAAGACTCCACGCTTTCAATGTGAGGGTATGGGTTCAATCCCTGGTCAGAGAAGTTCCATACACTGTGTGGTGTGACCAAAAAAAAAAAAACAAAAACTTTGCAATTATAACATAGACTTTTATAAGTTGTTGATGAAGATGAGATGCAGCTGGAAATACACATTGCAATGAGAGTACAAATCAGTACAATCATTTTGGAAAAATGTTTGGCATTTTCTACTAAATAAAGATGAATATATTTATAACTTATGACTCAGTAGCTTCACTCCATGGTATATGCACCCCAAAGAGTGCACATATATTCAATAAAAAGTTTGCAATGATATTCACAGTAGGACTATTTATATGAGCCTCAAAATGGCAACAATTCAAAATGTCTCCCAACAGCGAAATAAATATAATTAGTAAAATGAATAGATATGATGTAATACCATATTATAATAAAAACAAATGGATAATTGCTATATACAATAACAGGGAATAAACCTCACAGACATAGAAACCACACTGTATGATTTGATTTACATAAAATTTGAAAGCAGGCAAACAAAGCTGTATAGAAGTCAGGACCTGATTGCCTTTGGGGAGGAGAGAATGGAGATGAAAATTAAGAGGGTAAGCGAGGGGGCTGGTCTTCTGGTTGCTTGCTGGTAATTTCTCAATCTTGGTGGTTTCAGGCCTGATTTTGCTTTTTGATATATATCATCAAGATAAATACTTATGTGACTTTTCTATATGCTTGTTATATATCAATAAATATGTTATTTTAAAATATATGGAATTTCCCTCATGGTCTAGTGGTTAAGAATCAGCCTGCCAGAGCAAGCTACAAAGGTTCCATCCCTGTTCCAGGAAGATTCCACATGCCACACAGCAACTAAGTCAACGTACCACAACCACTGAGCCCACACACCTAGAGCGTGTGCTCAGCAGTAAGAAAAGCCCCCGCAATGAGAAGCCCGTGCAGCGCACCTAGAGAGGAGCCCACACTCACAACTAGAGAAAGCTGTGCACAGCACAAAGACCAGCATGGCTAAAAGTAAATACATAAAATGGAAAAAACATATGATGTGATAAAAATAGGATGTTATGGGAACCCAGAGGAGGAACATCTTACCCCGTTTGGGGGTCAAGTAAAGGGGTTACATTTTCAGGGAATTTGGGACAGAGAAGATTAGGGAGATCCTGAGGGTCCAGGTATTGTCTTAGGAACTGGCTCTTGAAGTTGAGGCAGAAAAGAGGGCATTCCAGGTCTGAAGAGTTGAGGTGGGGGTGCCAGAGGGTAACCTGCATAAGTACAATGAATGGAATATTGGAAGAAGGGTGGGTCTCAGAAAGATCTAGGTCAGCATCCCAGCTCCCTCAACCCACTTTGTTACACTGGACAAGTAGTAACTTGGGCAAACATCTCCTAAGTTCAGTTTCTTTAGGGGGGAAACATGCATCCCCTGCCTGTTTTTTCACAGTTATGCAATGAGACAAGGTCAGAAGGAAGTGGAATTTTAATATGCTAGTTAATTTCATCTTTCCCACTCATTACTTTTCTCGATTTCCTGAGAAGACTCTTGAGAGTCCCTTGGACTGCAAGGAGATCCAACCAGTCCATTCTGAAGAAGATCAGCCCTGGGATTTCTTTGGAAGGAATGATGCTAAAGCTGAAACTCTAGTACTTTGGCCACTTCATGCGAAGAGTTAACTCATTGGAAAAGACTCTGATGCTGGGAGGGATTGGGGGCGGGAGGAGAAGGGGCCGACAGAGGATGAGATGGCTGGATGGCATCCCTGAGTCGATGGACGTGAGTTTGAGTGAACTCTGGGAGTTGGTGATGGACAGGGAGGCCTGGCATGCTGCAGTTCATGGGGTCGCAAAGAGTTGGACACGACTGAGTGACTGAACTGAGCTTAGCAGATTATAGGGGGAAAATGTATTAAAGAGTGGCAAGAAGTCATTTTGAATAGGGAGATGGACCTTGTGACTGATGTTCCTGAAAGTCTCGGGAAATTTAGATTTCACTAGGTAGTAAAGTGAAACACTTGGAGGTTTTCCCTGAGGAAAAGGCATGATCAAAAGGCACATTCTGGTAACTCTTGGCAAGAGCTGTAATTGTGGGGAGAGCTTTGGGATTAAAAAAATAATAAGGAAGTCACTTAGGAGACTTCTGACAATGATTCCATTGATGGTGGGAAAAAAAGGACAGAGAGAGATTTTGAAGGCCTCAAATCAATGGAACTTCGTGAATTGATGGGAATGAAGGAAGAAGAAGGATGTATTAATGTAGTTTATTTCTTTAACGTAATTGACTCCACTTATTGGAGTGGTTGTCTCAGCTGCAACAATACCATTTAGGACAAAAACCACCCACTAGTTTCTCCAATATCCCTAGGATGTGATGAATCAGCCAGTAGGTAATCCATCAGTGTACTTGGCAAGGCAAGATGTCACTCATTGTGCTCAATCTCTACGCCATCCTGTTAAGACATTTCTCACCTCATCCATCAAAATGCTCCTAAAATTCTACTCTGTATGCCTCAAGCCTTGTATTGGGAGCAGAATGATGTTAAACCTAACCTGCTGTGAATCAGAACAACACTTCTATTAAGAAAAACACACTCACCCACATTAATTAAACCCAATTGGAGAAACTGGTTAAATGTGTTTTCACATTGCTGAAAATTGTTAGCCAGTCACCAAAACTGACAAATTATTGTCGCTGAGACTTCTTGTGGCTGGCCTATGAGCTTTCCTAGTTTGCTCTGACCACTGCATATTTGCCCTATAAGAACACACTTCATATATATATGTATGTGTGTGTGTGTGTGTATGTATGTATGTATATACACACCTATACACACATATGTTTAGTTTGCTTTCCACACCTTTTCTGTGAAGGACTCTAGCAGCAAGAACAGGGCAGTCCTAGATGCTTATTCAGGGTTTACCTATAACATTATGTTTGTGTGTTTGGACAGCTTGGAAACCATGGACTCTGACAGGCAGGGTTCTCGGTTTCCTCCTGTCGGTGTGGTTTGTTCTCTGCCCCACCTACTGTACCACAGCAGGCCTGATGACGATGCTGTAACAACAAGATAGAGGGTACAGACTGTTCACAAGAAAACACATGGACAGATAATCACTCTGGTCAACAGCAGAACAAGGATTATGAGCATGAAGACACAGTGTCACTTTACAGACACACATATAAAACAGATGAGTGGCTGCCCATTTGCTCGTGACATCCGGTTGGTTTCAACATGGTTCTGCTCAATCTCATTTTACTGCCACTTCGGCATTCCAGAGGCCAAAGCCATCACCTTCCCTAGCCAGACCTAAGCCATCTGACTTCAAGTGTGTGGCAGTGTTGCTAGTGAAGGTCAGGGCAAATCTATTTGTCTTGGTGATAATTAGAGTTCACTTCATTAGATTAATTAGGGTTAATTTGGAAACAACTTGGAGTCCGAATTGCCAACAATGACTATATTTTTCTCTGAAAGATCGGGACATACAGAAAAGATCAGATGCTTGAATTTGATTATATGCTACCTAATAATAATAGACAGTTTGGGATAAGTTTAGAGAAAATACAGTCTCTCAAACATATGTGGCAACTGTTAAAATCATAGCAAACAGAAGAATAGATAATTAGGGAGGAGGAAGGAATGTGAAATACATGATGCTTCCTTAGATTTTCTTTTTTTATATGTAAATGGATAACATGCTGTTGTTAAAGTAAATAAGTAAAAACTTGATGGGTCAAAATAAGTAATAATTTCACAACTGTCTCGATGCTCAGCAATTCCCATCCCAATTTTCCCTTGTTGGAGATAACCAATAGTAAGCTTTTTGTGTGTATCCTTTCAGAAATTTGATGTGCATAGGCAAGCATAAAGGCTTCCGATAACACAGAATTAGGATTTTAAAGGCAAGACAGAGGAAGTGTCTTGGTTGCTGGTTGATTATTTTTTTCTTTAAGTTGTCCTAATTGTTCATACTTTTTAAAAGCTTAAAGTCTCACTTGTGTGAGTCTAGGGCTTAAAAAATTTCTGTGTAACGCAACTCTTAAACCACTTGTCGACTTTTTCATCTGGTGAAATGAAGACACAGCAATCTGGTTTCATGTTGCAGAACAAACAAAACAGTACGCTCACTTGAGACAGGGGACTTGACTTTCAAGGTTGCCCTTTGCAGCTATGCATGACTTTTGCCTGGTCCACAGTGTTTAAAACCTAACAGCTCAGCAGCTTCACTCTGGCTACACTCTTTCTAACACAGCTAGGAATCATCTTGATTTTCCAGCTGTTTTGTGCCTACAGCATACCTGAATGTTTTCATAAAAATGACCTGAGGAGGGGGATAATACTTTCCCTTCCAACCATGCCTACATTCCTTCAAGTCATTCTTTCTATCAACTATCCTGTCCTTTCCAATATCATAGAACCATAAAAATGTCAGGACACGGGAGTCACCACCAGGTCCAGGGGTCATAAACTCAGTGCCTTCGGGAGCCAGGGCTATAAATCCGATTAGATTAAGACAAAAGAAGCCATGAACATGCATTTTCTCTTAAAAGCATTGAAATTAAAATCATAGTTAAAATCAAAACCAAAAACCACTAGTTGGCCAAGTGAAATGAGTCTGCGGCCAGAAACTTCTGCAAGTGTTATAGTCTAATGTCATATGCAATTATGCAAAATTCAATGGGCCATCCTTTCTTTTGCATTCTTGTCTGTTCATACAGGAGCAACACAACTATAAGCAAAATCCCAGAAACCGAGGAGTGAAAGCTCTGCTTCTCCCAACCGTGCAACAGGGAGGAAGGAAGCTTACGTGGACACTAGTTTGGCATCGTGCTGTGCGTGCTCGGTCGTGTCCTGCTCTTTGCGACCCCATGGCTTGCAGCCCACCAGGCTCCTCTGTCCATGGGCATTCTCCAGGCAGGAACACTGGGATGAGCTGTCATTTTCTCTACCAGGGGATCTTCCCGACCCAGGGATCAAACCCATGTCTCCATCTTCTGTTGTGGCAGGTGGGTTCTTTACCACTGAGCCACCTGGGAAGCCCAGTTTGGCATTAGATAACACAAAATCCATCACTCCAGCTTGACATAGACTGTTCCCAGCTTCTAATCATATGCACACACCTGGTGGCCCCAATGTCCATCAGAATTCCATCACCAGCTTTGGAAAGGAAGCAGAGAGGCTCCTTGGTTTATGATGCAGGAATATTTAAGGCACCCTCTTTAGAGCAGACCGTTCATTGATTCACACATTATTTATAACCATCTAAAAATTTTACTATTTTCTATAAAAGAATAAGGAAAAAGATGACCAGGCTCTCCTGGGCCCCAAAGAACAGGAAGCCAAGAAGAGATATCTTGAGGGACGGCAGTGTAATAAATTAGGAAAATCTCTAATTCTTGAAACCCAGTCTCTCTGAGCCTTGGTTTCTTTTCTCCCAAATTAGGACTAAAAACAGTTCTCTTCACTGTAGAAGATCTAAGGTAATGTGTCAGAGTGCGAAAAATGTATTTTAATTTAACAAGACAGTAAATAATGGTGCTGTTGGTACTTGCCCAGGGAGTGAGGAGCTGGGACCGCGAAGACCTTCTGTCTGTAAGTTTCATAACCTAAAACGTGGCTTCCAATCAGCTCCTCTCACTGTGTGCATTTGGAAGCATGGAGAGCAGTCTTGTGTGCTCAGATTCCCAGGCATGCCACACTTCCAGCTGCGACCAGTAAATTGTAGGCTGAGTATTAATTAACAAAAAAAGATATTACTTAACAGAGAAAATGCAAGCCTCTGTTTCAATATTTTTTAAACTGTTTAAATGAAAATCCCACAATGAAGAAAGGGACAGAGAGATAGAGAAATAGAGGGAGAGAAAGTGATAAGAGACAGAGAGATAAGAGAAAAGGAAAGTCTGGTAACATGAATCCTTGTCATTATTCAACATATTCCACATAGTTTTCAAGGTCCCAGCCATGCAAAACAAATAAAAACAAAACTAGAAAAAGACATAAGAAGCGTAAGAATCAGGACAGAAAATACAACATTGTCATGGCTGCAGATGCTGTAATTATTTACACAGAAATGCCAAAAGGATCAACAAACTATAAAACCTGTTTGGAAGCTCATCAAGAATGCCTCATCCAGTATCTATCTATACAAATCAGTGTTTCTCTACCAGCAATAAAAGTTCTAACTTTTAGTACAGGAAAAATAAAAATGTTTTCTGTTTATAGAGAAAAAAAATAGCTCTATTATGTATGTTATGTTAGTGGACTGGCTATCATAATTTTGCAAAAATATTGATCCTCCCAAAATTTATGTTCAGTAAATTTCCAGTGTAAATCTAAAAAGGATTCTTTTTGGAGAAAACAGAATATTTACTAAATGATGTTAGGAAATTTAGCTCATTATTTGAAGAAAAATAAATTCGATCTTTATTTCACATGACATTTAAAAATAAACATCATTTAGATTGAAAAAGACCTAAATATGAAAGATAAACTATAAAGGTAATAAAGTGAAGTCGCTCAGTCGTGTCCGATTCTTTGCGACTCCATGCACTGTAGCCTATCAGGCTCCTCTGCCCACGGGATTTTCCAGGCAAGAATACTGGAGTGGGTTGCCATTTCCTTCTCCAGGAGATATTCCCAGCCCGGGGATTGAACCCAGGTCTCCGCATTGTAGGCAGACATTTTACCTTCTGAGCCACCAGGGAAGTCCAATAAAAGAAAATACCAAAAAAATAGACTGCTGTTGATTAGTTAACTAATGATCAGATCCAGCAAGTTGCCACCTTCGGGTTTGAAAGGCTAAGAGAGTCTTCCATATGGGGCTTGTCATTTTAACATCATTAAAGAATGGGAAGAATTTTCATGAAAATGGAGTAAGTTTCCAGAGAAAGTAATGAAAACCTACATCTACAGAACATTCATTTTATAAGACTAGTGAAGCAAATGGTAAAATTTTTCCATTTCCTTCTTGCAAATGCTAAAATAGAACCACTAAAAAGTTTAATAAACGCCCATGGCTCTGACACCAGACCTTGGGGCGCCTTGTGAGTACCCTGGTATCTTTGCTGCTGCTGCTGCTGCTAAGTCACTTCAGTCGTGTCCGACTCTGTGAGACCCCATAGACGGCCTCCTACCAGGCTCCCGGGTCCCTGGGATTCTCCAGGCAAGAACACTGGAGTGGGTTGCCATTTCCTTCTCCAATGCATGAAAGTGAAAAGTGAAAATGAAGTCGCTTGGTCGTGTCCGACTCTTAGCGACCCCATGGACTGCAGCCCACCAGGCTCCTCCGTCTATGGGATTTTCCAGGCAACAGTGCTGGAGTGGGGTGCCATTGCCTTCTCCGCCTGGTATCTTTACTGAGCAGTGACCCCCACCTCAGCCCCAGGAATGTGTAGCCCAGCTATTTCAGTCTGCCTTCCACAGAGACTGTCTTTTTGAGACAGACACTTGAAAGTGGAGAAAGGAACCAAAGGTTACCAATAAATAACTTTGGAATACGCAGCTCAAAAGTGAATGGGCCATTTTAAAGAGAAAATCTCCATTAATATGTATTACAAATCCCCAGAAAGGCCGTTTCTAATGATTAATGGAGTCTAAAGTCGGTGTTTAAGGGATAGGAATACACAGGGTACATTCCTCATAGAGCAGTTGTAAGAATCAAATGAAAGAAGAAACTTTTACATACAGGCATTAACTTTAGAAATTTTCTGACACTCTTTAAGTGGTCAGCATCAGTCTGCAGCGCCACCCAGTGGACGCAATGATGCCTGACTCTAATGTCTCTTCCCCTTGTCTGGGGTAAATATTACCTTTATCACTTGTCTGTTACTGAGGAATTTTGTTCACATTCTGTATATTTGTCTCCGATTTTTTATTTATAAATATTGTTTATATGAAGTATTGCCAATTTTATTTTGATAGTATTGTGAATTTGATAGTATTCGAAGTATTGTGAATTTTATTTTGATAAGTCAAGATAGAAAAAAAACAGCCAAATTTTAGGTCACGAATTCATATTTCACTCAGAATGCTTCACCTTTCATAGTTGTCCCCTCATGAGAATTGCAACCCAGTTCAGTTCAGTACAGTCGCTCAGTCGTGTCCGACTCTTTGCAACCCCATGAATCACAGCACGCCAGGCCTCCCTGTCCATCACCAACTCCTGGAGTTCACCCAGACTCATGTCCATCGAGTCAGTGATGCCATCCAGCCATCTCATCCTCTATCGGCCCCTTCTCCTCTTGCCCCCAATCCCTCC
>SJYQ01104907.1:0-42943 GCA_006410935.1 Redunca redunca | reverse complement strand
GTAAAAATAGTAAAGATATATCTAAGACTTTCTCTTGTGTTGTTGTGGGCAATGTTGGGTCAGTTCATTTTCGGATAGTTCCTTGGTCCGGCTTATATTTCTCAAGATCTATAGGCCCCTTCCTATGTAGTCTGTACTAACGACAGGGTTTTAATCTATTGTACCTGTCACTTCCAAGGCGGTTCCCTCTGTTTTAGCTTCTTCTGTTTGCTGGTCTCTTCAGTGTATGATTTCTGCCCTGACACAGGAGGGCGGTGGTGGACACTTTTATTTAGGCTCACTTGTTCAGTCGCGCTGTGGGGAGGGAGGGATGCTGCAAACAAAATAACACTGGCGTGTGCTCGCAGTGTCTCAGCCACACTGAGCCTGCCCCCACTCACGGCGCACACAGCTCAGGCTCTAGGTTGCTCCGCCGGGAACCGTCTGAGGCTGGCCCTGGGCTGCATGCACCTCCCAGGTCTAAGCCGATCAGGCTCAGGCACTCAGGTAGTCCTCAGAGGTGCAGACTCAGTTGGGCCTGCGTTTTGTGCCCTTCCCAGGTCCGAGTAGCTCAGGTGTTTGTTGAGAGCGGTAGCTGCGACTTATCGCCTCTCCCATCCCTGCTGCTCAGTTTTCTGGCTGTACAACTGGTGCACCTTCTCAGGCGGATGATGACTGTCTAGAACCTCAAGAATCTTAGCAAAGAAGCCTGAGCAAAGAAGCCTGTTTGCAGTTTGGTAGTTAATGTCTCTCTGGGGCTGCTATCGCCCCCTTCTGGCCCTTCCGGCTCTGGCTGCCTGTCACCGGAGGGGGATGGTCTGTAGCCGGCTAATTCTGTTCTGTCCTTTGTTCTGTGTGCACGGTCCTGGCATTGTCTTATGTTAGAGCTTTTCGCATGGTAGCTATCCCACAGTCTGGTTTGCTAGCCCAAGTTAGTTCACTCTGGTTACACTTGGGGCATTTGGACCAATCCTTAAAAAGCAGTGCAGCCCGAGCCTCCCTGCCCAGCCCCCGCTTGCTAGTGGCAGATGCATGCGTCTGTGCTGCTTCTCCGCTGGGGAAGTAACCATTGGGCTCATAATCTGTGGGTTTTAATTATTTATTTATTTTTCCTCCCTTTATGTTGTCCTCTGTGCTTCCAAGGCTAGCCACAGACTCGGCAGTGAGAGTGTTTCCTGGTGTTTGGAAACTTCTTTCTTTTTAAGACTCCCTTCCCGGACGGAGCTCCCTCCCTACCTCTTTTGTCTTTTATATTTTTTCCTACCTGTTTTCGAAGACAATGAGCTGCTTTTCTGGGTGCCTGATGTCCTCTGTCAGCATTCAAAAGTTGTTTTGTGGAATTTACTCAGCGTTGAAATGTTCTTTTGATGAATTTGTGGGGGAGAAAGTGGTCTCCCTGTCCTATTCCTCTGCCATCTTAGGACCGCCCCCCCCCGAAAGCACTTTAAATAGGTCCTTAAATACCTGCACTTAAGTATTGCAACTTTATCATGTGGCACTTAAAAAAAGAATGAGATATGACAATGTGTGGTGACTGTAGCCTGCCAGGCTCCTCTGTCCATGGGATTTCCTGGGCAAGAATGTTGGGGTGGACTGCTATTTCCTTCTTCAGGGGATCTTCCTGACCTAGGGATGGGACCCAGGTCTCCTGCATTGGCAGGTGGTTTCTTTACTGCTAAGCCACCAGGAAAGCCAATGTGTGATGATTCATATAAATCTCAAATTATTATTAAGAAAGCAGGACAATATGTAGATGTGACTTCATTTCTTTTAGATGATATCCATATATTTTTTTTAATTTTTAAGGTATAATGGTACTGTGATGTTAAAGAGTTTATATTTTATTTTATTTTTGTTTTTTAAAATTAATTTTTATTGTTGCTTTACAATGTTGTGCTAGTTTCTTCTGTATGAATCAGCTATACATATATCCCCTCTTTTCTGGATTTCCTTCCCATTGAGGTGACCACAGAGTACTGAGTAGAGTTCCCTGTGCTGTACAGTAGGGTCTCATTAGTTATCTATTTTATACACAGTATTAATAGTGCATAGAGTGTGGTCCCCTTTTAATAAAAATGTGTTCATATTTACATTAGTATAGATGAAAAAGAATAAAGAGAGACTATGGAATAGGACAACCCACCAAACTATGAACAGTTGCTATCTCCAGGGAGGACTTCAGGTGTGTTTGAAAGGTATAGTCACATTTTATGCTTTGTAATTTTGTATTACTTTAGCCTTTTACAAGGAGAATGAGGTGACCCACTGTATGTTAAGGAAACAAGGAAGGAAGGAAAAAGGAAGAGAGGGAGAGAGGAGAGAGAGGGCGGGAGGGAGGGAAGATGTCTTTTAACATTCTCTGCTAGGCACCCCACTCCAGTACTCTTGCCTGGAAAATCCTATGGATGGAGGAGGCTGGTAGGCTGCAGTCCATGGGGTTGCGAAGAGTCAGACACAACTGAGCAACTTCACTTTCACTTTTCATTTTCATGCATTGGAGAAAGAAATGGCAACCCACTCCAGTGTTCTTGCCTAGAGAATCCCAGGGACAGGGAAGCCTGGTGGGCTGCCATCTCTGGGGTTGCATAGAGTTGGACATGACTGAAGCGACTTAGCAGCAGCAGCAGCTGTCAATACAGGGTAAAACTGATGGCCTAAAATTACAAACATTCATGGCACGGGCACTGCTCCCCTCTGCTTTTGACACAACTCTAGTCTTAGAAGTGCACCATGAAGCACAAGACATGGAGGGGATAAACTAGAAATGGATAGAACTGAACCTGTGGTCCAAATGATCTTATGACTAATAGAAAAATCAAGTCTAGGCAGCTTCTACACAAATGAGGCATGAATTCATATGGAATATTGAGTTACATTTTGAATAAATCAATTCTTTTTTTTTTCTAAGACCGTTAATGGTCTTCTTAAAATATCTTTCCAGAATTGTGCATGCTTTAAATAAGAAAAGGATCTTTCTCATAATACAGAAAACAAGCCGTGTTGTGTGTGTGTGTGTTTAGTGACTCTGATATATGGCCTTGGTTAGTTATTTTCTTCATATCTTCATAGAAGAGACATAACTTAGAGATACAGCCTCATTAGATGGAAAGAACCCAGAATTGAGAGGCAGGAAACCTGGCTAGTCAGTCCTTTTCCCAATTACAAGTTATTTGTGTGTCCTTGAGCAAATCAGAGTTCTTTAGCTGCAAAATGTAAAGATAAGTTCTTATGTGATAACATAGGTCCCTTCCAGTTTCAAAAATCCCAAGATTTGCTGTGCATTTTTTAATTTTTGAAAACAAAAACAAAGCAATCACTGTCCAGAATGACTGCAGTGAGGCCATCTGCTTCTTATTCAGTCGCTTATTAGGCTTAATTAATAAAAGCCTAGTATCAGCATGCGAGGTGTTAGAGGTGATTACTTAGAAGATGGTTCCCTCCCCCCCGCCCAGTGAATGGTCCTGGCAGTCTTGACAAATATTAGTAGACATATGGATGTATTGATATTTCTGGACTCTCAATTCTTTTTTTTTCTTTCTTTTTTATCTTTTAAATTACAAAAGTATAATAACACATTTACAGGAGACTTGGAAAATACAGAACAAAGTTACATATAGTTCTACTATGTGTGTGCATGTTCAGTCACCAAGTCATGTCTGACTCTTTGTGACCCCATGGACTGCTGCATGCCAGGCCTCCCTGGCCCTCACCATCTCTCAGACTTTGCCCAAGTTCCTGTCCATTGAATCGGTGATGCCATCCAACCATTTCATCTTCTGTTGCCCTCTTCTCTTTCTACCTTTAATCCATTATATATTCCACTATATATTACAGTTATTTTTAAGTAGATAAATTAAGATTTTTAGTTGGAGTTTCAATATCAAGCTCTCAAAAATTAATAGAATGACTAGAAAAGAAGAAAGATATAGCAGACCTGAAAAGCCCCATGAATCAATTCAAAATGATTAAGACATATAATTTTCATGAAGCAGTAGTACAAATTCTATTCAAGTTCCCATAGACTATAAACCAGGAGGCCCTGGAACATATCTAGATTCTCAGTTCTATTCGACTGAACTGTATGCCTATTTTGTACCCACATTTTCTCTTGATTACTGTTGCTTTGTAGTAAGTTTTGAAATTGGAATGTATGAGTTCTCCTACCTTGTTCTTCTTTTTCAAAATTGTTTTGGCTTCTCTGGGTTATTTGCAATTCCCTAATAAATTCAAAAAGAGCTTGTTAATTTACATAAAGAAGTCACCTGAGATTTGGACAGGAATTGCTTTGAAATCAGAGATCAGTTTGGTTCCCATGTTATATGGGATGCCTTTCCATTTCTTTGGATCTCCTTTCATTTCTTTCAACAATGTTTTATTGTTTTAGAGTATACATTTTTCATTTCCTTTGTCAAATTCACTCCTAAGTATTTCATTCTTTTTGATGCTATTGTAAATAGAGATATCTTCTTAAATTTATTTTTGGTTCATTCGTTGCAAGTTACAGAAATGTAATAGGTTTTTGTATATTGGTCTGGACTTCCCTGGTGGCTTAGATGGTAAAGAATCTGCCTGCTATATGGGAAACCTGGGTTCAATCCCTGGGTTGGGAAGATCCCCTGGAGAAGGAAATGAACCTACTCCACTATTCTTGCCTGGAGAATTCCATGGACACTACAGTCCATGGGGTTGCAAAGAGTTGGACACGACTAAGCAACTAACACTTTGACATGCTGGACTGGTATCCTGAAACTTTTCTGAATACATTTATTAGTTCTAGCATTTTTTTTATTCTCTAGGATTTTCTCAGAATCATGGCAGCTTATGTCATGGCTACAGTCTGGTCATCATATCGTTAACTTCTTCCACCTGGTGGGGAGTTTAGTATCTGCAAGACAGCTCACAGACTATGGCTTGGAATATTTTCTATAGCCCTTGAAGAGGAGCTAAAGGCCCTTGACTTTGCTTAATGACAAAAGTATTATTTAGACTCTTTTCCTTTGCTTTTGAGTTTTCTCACTACTCTGATTAAATTTATCCTTTGGCTAAAGTTTTTCCAGAGACAAAAGGCAGGTGGAGGACATGTGGGGCAAGGACCATAGGGTCTTGCTCCATCTCATTACCAATTCAGTTTGCTGTTATTTTTGCATCAGTGTTCATGAGAGATACTGGACCGCAGTTTTTCTTCCTTGTGATGTCTTTGTCTAGTTTTGGTATTAGGTTAATGCAGGCTGCACAGAGTAAGGATGTGTTTTCTTCTCTTATAGTTTCTGGACGTGAAGTTGAGAAATGGTAACTTTTCTTCCTTAAACGTTTATCAGTATTCATCAGAGATGCCATCTGGACTGGTGCTTTCTATTTTGGAAATTTAATTATTGATTCAATTTTAAAAATAGACCTAGACCTGTTCATATACTCTATTTTTCCCTGTGTGTGTTTTGGCAGTTTGTGTATTTCAAGGAATTGTTTCATTTCATCTGTACTATTCAAGTTGTTCAGAAAGGTTGTGCTTGGTCATGTCTGACTCTTCAACACTATGGAGTGAAGCCCACCACCACACTCTTCTGTCTGTGGGATTTCCCAGGCAAGAATACTGGAGTGAGTTATCCTTTCTTTCTCCAGGGATCTTCCAGGGATCGAACCCATGTGTCCTGTGTCTCTTGCATTGGCAGAAAAGGTTAGTATTCCCTCAGTATCCTTTCAATGTCCCTGGAATCAGTAGTGATGGACCCCTCCTTCATTTTGGCTATTATTAATAATTTGTCTTCTTTCTTTTCAGCTTGACTAGAGATTTATCAATTTTACTGATCTTTCAAATAGCCAGATTTTGATTTTATTATTTTTCTCTATCGATTTCCAGTTTTTAATTCCATGGATTCCTACTCTAATGTTTGATGCTTATTTCCTTCTGCTTGCTTGAGATTCAATTCCTCTTCTTTCTAGAGTCTTAGGATAAAAACTCAGATGACTGATTTTAGATCTTTGTCTCATCCTTTCTAGTGTATGCATTTAGTACGATAAACTGCCCCTGCCCCAAGTACTGCTTTTACTGTATCATGCAAATTTTTATAAGTTGCCTTTTCACTTAGATCAAAATATGTTTAGATTTCTCTTGAAACTTCTTCTTTGATTCATGTGTTATTTAAAAGTGTATTATTTAGTCTCTAAAATTGTGATGGTTGCAGGTTACTGGTTTTCATGGGCACTTTGAACTGAAGTGGAGGAATAGGGAGGTGTGAGTTAAATGGGCAAGTTAAATGTCACAAAATTTGCTATTCTAAAAAATAAATTAAAGAAATAAATATTCTTTAGATTGTTGCAAACTTCTAGTTAAAATTAGAGTTTTTAAAAAGTTGACTTAGGCAACTTTTGCCTGTGTTCTTGTTACCTTAATGGACAAATGGAGGAGAGAATTTTCAAAGTCCTTAGTTTTTCTATGAAAGTGAAGTCAAGTGGGCCTTAGAAAGCATCACTATGAACAAAGCTAGTGGAGGTGATGGAATTCCAGTTGAGCTCTTTCAAAGCCTGAAAGCTGATGCTGTGAAAGTGCTGCACTCAATATGCCAGCAAATTTGGAAAACTCAGCAATGGCCACAGGACTGGAAAAGGTCAGTTTTCATTCCAATCCCAAAGAAAGGCAATGCAAATGAATGCTCCAACTACCATACAATTGCACTCATCTCACACGCTAGTAAAGTAATGCTCAAAATTCTCCAAGCCAGGCTTCAGCAATACGTGAACCGTGAACTTCCTGATGTTCAAGCTGGTTTTAGAAAAGGCAGAGGAACCAGAGATCAAATTGTCAATATCCACTGGATCATGGAAAAAGCAAGAGAGTTCCAGAAAAACATTTATTTCTGCTTTATTGACTATGCCAAAGCCTTTGAGTGTGTGGATCACAATAAACTGTGGAAAATTCTGAAATAAATGGGAATACCAGACCACCTGACCTGCCTCTTGAGAAATCTGTATGCAGGTCAGGAAGCAACAGTTAGAACTGGACATGGANCATTTTGGAAAAAAAAGATTTACAAAAAAGTTGCGGAAATAGTACAGAAAGTTGCCTTATAAATCTCACCCAGTTTCTCCTTTTGTTAACATATTTTATAACCTTGATATATTTCTCAGAACATAAATCAGCATTTATACATTATGACTAACCAAACTGCAGACTTTAGATTTCTTATTGTTGAGTTTTGAGAGTTCTCTGTATACTTCGGATGGAAATCTTTTGTCAGATTGTAATTTGCAAATATTTTCTCCCAGTCTATAGCTTGTCTTTCCATCCTTTTAAACATATTACTTTTATTTTTTAAATGTCAGCAGGAAAAATGTATTTGAGTGGTACCATTTTTTATTCTTGGCATTTCTCTTTGATGAACATAAATGTTTTAAATAAAATGACCAAAAACTATTATCCCAAAATGTCATATTCAGTTTAACTTGAATCAAATGCCTTAAGACAAAGTTTTGTTTTTGTTTTTCTGTTGTTTTTGACTTAAAAATTCCAAGTGTGTTTATCTCCTTTTCAATGTAAGGACATAAGCCATAAAATTCAGGCTGTAATTGTGCCAAGAAGATATGAAAAGTCCCTTCATTCACTTACAGAAATCCATGAAATACATGAACTCCATTTCTCAACATTTTAAAATTTCATGTTTTTTTTTTATCCACAAATCCACATTTTAATTTTACTTCTTCCACAGATTAAAAAAAATTTATTTTGTGGTAAAAGTCACATAATATAAAACATAATATTTTAACCATATTTAACTGTGCAGTTCAGTGGCACTAAGTACATCCAACTGCTCTGCAACTCTCACCAGCATCCATTTCCCGAATTTTTCTCCTTCCTAAACTGAAACTCTGTCCCTGTTAAACACTAACTCCCCATCTCCCCTCCCTATCTCCATTTCCCCTTGCCCCTGGCATCTACTAATGTACCTTTATTTGTTTACTAATGATAATTAAATATAACCAATTTTTATTGGAAATGTACTTATTAATGAGAATTCGGTTTTCCCATTTATTTCTTATATCTCTGTGTGAATGTGATTTTTTGTAGGCAGTGAAATGGAGTCAGGCATCTATTTTGTTTCTACTCTTTTTTTTTTTAATAGATGGAAACATTGAGAAAACTTCCTCATATAAAAAATTACACAGAAATAGAACTTTGTTATGTCACTGTTGCCTAATACTTTGAATGCCTTTTGAGTTATTTCCCAAAATTCACACTGATTTATCATCAAGATGGCTTTCAATTTTATTAAAAATAAAGTATTAGGAACCACCTGGCTTGGAAATGGAATTCTTATCCATTTAGAGTCATTCACTTTTTCAGTTACTGGAAAGTATGCAAAAAAGACATTTATAATATTATAAATTATTAAGAATCCATGTTGTTTAATCAGATATAGTTTTTAAATTGTTGGGAAAAATAACATACTGTTTGCTAATGGCCTTCCGCTTTTGCTAAAACAATCTTTTCTGATATAGTGCTTTTTTATTATCACATGTTTGAATATAGTTTCATCAAAACTTGGAACTATAAGTTTGTTTTATTAAATATATATAAAGTGTCTGCCATATCAACTACTTAGCAAAGCTAATCCTCACTGTAAAACCAATCAGTCAGGTAGTTCTTACTGTCTGTTAAGATAATATCTGATTTTTTTTTCAGTTCAATCAAACATGCTAATAAGAATTTCAAGGACTATTAAAATACTAGCAGGGAAAAAATTATAGAACCCATCTTGCAGGACAGATAATAGAAGCAGTCAAATCAGGATTCAAACGATGCAGAACTAATGTAATTAATTTATCCATTTTATAATATTATAAAAACAAGATCATAAATCAAAATGCAGTTTCTCTTTACTGAATTTGTGATATGGCAGTGTTATATGTATGGAAAAGGATATTCATAAAATAAATCTGGCAAATGTGTATGCGTATCAAACATTGGTTTTCCACTTTGAAAAATAACTGAGTCAAATATAAAGATGAGAAATAGCTCCACCAATTTTGTGAGACAGTGTGACCATACTTTTTCCTTATTTGTTAGAAGAGAGAGAAAGCTAAACACCACTAAAAGCTAATTAACAACCCGATATATGTGCTGTACTATGCTAAGCCATTTCAGTCATGTCTGATGCTTTGCAACCTTATGGACTGTAGCCTGCCAGACTCCTCTGTCCATGGGATTTTTCAGGCAAGAATACTGGAGTGAGTAGCCATGTCCTCCTCCAGGGAATCTTCCAGACCCAGGGATTGAACCCATGTCTTATATCTCCCGCATTCAAAAGTGGGTTCTTTACCGCTAGTGCCACCTGGGAAGCCCAACCCAATATATACTGCACTAAAATTAAGCGTTTCTCTTCTATAGAAGACACCATTAAGAGAGGGATATGACAGGTCACAAGGGAAAAAATAGTTTGCAACAGATTTCCAGTCTGCTCTGGTGATTCCAATGTACATTCAGGTCTGAGAGGAGGCCCGGAACAGGCAGAGCTATTGAAGGGACTGGGTAAGGGAGGAGCTATGGGCCCTCCCTCCGAGGCTTCACAGAGGAACTGAACTTTCCATCCGGTAGCATTGTGATGAAGGAAGACCATCAGCAGGATGCAGGATCACGAGATAAGATGCACAAGGACGTGAATGTCTGGGGTCTTGAGTAAACTGGGCATGTGAAGGAAGGAGTGATAAGAGCTGAAACTGGGCCAGGGAGAAGGGGTTGCTTGAGAAGTTTATTCAGTAAAGGGCTGAATATGGTTGGCTTTGGTTCTGTAGGAAAGACAGGGATGGGATTGCTCTCTAAATTCAGGAGCACAGTGCTGGTGGCCAAGGGTCTAGAGTAGAGGGACTAGAGGTACCGAGCTGTCTTTATCATATATTTCTGTATAACAGATTACCCTAACCCTCCTGGATGAACACAAGTCCCTTCATTTCCTCCTGTTGCTGAGAGTCGGGGATCCAGGCAGGGCTGGGCTGGAAAGATCCGCTCCACTGGCACTGTTTACACTTCAGCTGGTGGTTGAACTTGTCTACAAGGGATCTGGCCCTTCAGCACTCCTCTATGTGGCCCTTCTCTCTCCAGTGGGGAGGTGCTAGTTCAGAATTCTGCAGAAGACAGTGATTTCAGAAGAATGCCTTCCTGAGGGAGCATTCCAAGTGGCAAAGGGCAGAAATGTGGATCCCTGAAGCCCATTGCGGGGAGTGACTTTTGCTGCATCCATCGATTGAGACAAGTTACAATGCCAGCTCAGGGCAGAGAGTAGGCTCCTCTTGTACCCGCCCTCATGCAGAAGAGTCAAGACCGTGTTGCTTGCATGCATGTGAGGATGTGGGGTGGAAGACCTTGATGCAGCTACTCCGGTAAACACCACCTACTGCAGAGACTAGTTGGGCTAGTGCAGTCTTTCAGACGAGAGATCTGGATGCCCAAGCTTAGCAGGACCAGTAGTGAAGGATAAGGATGTCCCTGACAGATCTTTCAGAAGTAGAGTCATTTTGACCTCTTACTTGAGTGGATTGACTAAAGAGGAAGGAGATTCCCCAGTTCCTGGGCTACATTAGTGGTCACAACCACTGAAAAAAGGTGAGATCCTTAGAGACATTTGGTGACCGTGAGTCTGGTGCAAGCTGAGTTTGATCCGTGTCATGCTGACTCTGAGACCCTCCAGATGAAGCTGAGTCAGCATTTGGAGCTCAGGAAACAGATATGGCTTAGTGATGCAAGAAGTCACTGGAGTTGAAACCATTAGTCTGTTATTGTTGTTAAGTCACTAGGTCTAACTCTTTGTGACCTCATGAACTATAGCCCTCCAGGCTCCTCTGTCCTCCACTAACTCCCAGAGTTTGCTCAAATTCATGTCCATTGAGTTGATGATGCCATCCAACCATCTTATCTTCTGCTGCCGTCTTCTCCTCCTGCCCTGTCTTTCCTAGCATCAGGGTCTTTTCCAATGAGTTGGCTTTTTGCATCAGGTAGCCAAAGTATTGGAGTTTCAGTTTCAGCATCAGTCCTTCCAAGTGAATATTCAGGGTTGATGTCCTTTAGGGTTGAATGGTTTGATCTCCTTACTGTCCAAGGGACTCTCAAGAGTCTTCTCCAGCACCACAGTTCAAAAGTATCAATTCTTTGGTGCTCAGCCTTCTTTATGGTCTACCTCTCACATCCATACATGACTACTGGAAAAACCATAGCTTTGACTATACAGACTTTGTGGGCAAAGTGATGTCTGATGTACCTACATTTCTCTTTTTAAAATCTTCATCAGTTTTATTAATGTCAAGGGCAGCTTCATCCCTTTGAATATGTCCTTTTCTAAACACAAAGTAAGTATGAAAACACCTNGAAAACACCTGGTTGGGGGTGAAAATGACACAAACCAAAGGCACAAGCCAGAGGAGGAGGAGCAAATCTCCCCTTCAGCGTAAATCAGAGGCATCTGCTTCCCCTCCGTGCTCCCCAATCTGCCCACTGTGGCTTCTCAGAAGTGGCTCTTCAGCAATTAGCCACCATTTCTATTCCCCTTTCTCCCACCCAATGAGCAGAATCAGAAGTGTGAATCAGGTCTCAACTTAGCAATTGGAAAAAACACTGTAAAAGTTATTTTTAAAAAACATTTAAAAATATTTCCTCCAAGCAGTCTTCTAGAGGAAGAAACTCATTTACAATGTAAATACTAGAAGCATTTCCTTTTGTTTGTTGTTGTTGTTTATTCATTTTACTCATAACAAAATTAGTTTCTAAGGTCTGATTTTAAAAGATCGATTTTTATTCTCAGATGGTAGGGAGAACATATCCAGAAATGAAAATACCTTGACCACAAACATCTTTACAAATAGGCCACCTATGAGGAAATAGAAGAGACTTCCCAGGTGTCTCAGTGCCAAAGAATCTGCCTGCCAATACAGGAGATGCAAGAGATGCAGGTTTGATCCCTGGGTCAGGAAGATCCCCCAGAGGAGGAAATGGAAACCCACTCCAGTATTCTTGCCTGGAGAATCTCATGAATAGAGAAGACTGGCAGACTGCTGTCCATCGTGTTGCAGAGTCATGCTCAGCTGAGCAACTATGCACACCTTGAGCTGGAACCACACCACTACTGATGGTGGATTCAGCTGCTTTATTTTTATGTCTAACAGAGGTTGAGCTGAAGAAATTCATGTGTGAGAATCATTCTGTAATTTAGCAAGATGCTAGAATTCTTCTTTTGAAATACAACCTAAAACACTGAGACTGCAGTGGCATATTAAACCAAAAGACAGTGGTACATTCTGTGTTCATAGAAACTTCTAAGACAATCCTGTTTCAGTGTCTAATTATGACCTGCACAAGTCTGAGCCTCTTGGGTATCTGTGGAAAGGAAAAGGAACCCCTGGGTGCAGCCCTGGGTCCCTTCTTTCCTGCCGCCATGTTTCTTCTCACACTCAGGGCTGTGGTCCATGAAACTTTTCTCTGAAGGTGCTCCAGCTGAGCTGTCAACCTCCTGGGCTTTAATGCATAGTGATTGCTGCTATTTTTGTTATTTTCCATCTCTTTGATGCTGTTCCATTGTCCCTCCTGCCGATTGCCCTTTTCTATTCTTTAGTATTTTAATTAATGTTGTTTAATTATACTCAGCCCCCTGAGGTTTTCAAAGGGGTGAATTCAATGGCATGAGCTCAATGAATGAATTCTTCAGTCTTCTGCCCTTTTGTGACCAAGAGCTTCCCTCCTCGGGAGGGGGCACACCCAATCATTTTCCAAACATTAATAATTTCAAATGAGAGGACTTCTAGGAAGAAAGCCCTGACAAAAGACTTTTATTCTATGGTTCCAGCCCTCAGGATGAGCTCATTACATGATTGTATTAAATGTAATTCAGTGATACCTCATCAGTGAGGTCCATATTGTTTGCGACCCCATGTAGCCTGCCAGGCTCCTCTGTCCATGGGATTTCCCAGGCAAGAATACTGGAGTGAGTTGCCATTTTCTTCTCCAGGTGATCTTCCCACCCCAGGGATTGAACCTGTGGCCCCTGCATCTCCTGCATTGCCAGCTAGTTCTTTACCACTAGGCTGTCTGAGACATCCCAGGAGAACACAGGTTAACCAAATGCAGCCTAGTAGCAATGATGCCTTCCAGGGGGAGTCACATTCAGCCATATCCGTTGGTGGCCCTGTGTCTCATCTTTTTCTCTTTAAAGAACACACATGTGACAGTGTCACACACTACACATGTTCCCCTCTCTCCTCATGGCGACAAGATGTTCTTTCAGCATCCTGTGCTTCAACTTTCCTCTCCAGAACCTGCTCCCTGTCCTGACCTCCAGGAGTTACACCCATCTCCTCAGAGACTCTAGCTTTAACAGGGCTTCACATTGAAGGTGAATCCGGCCTCTGTACCTGGACACTGAATTAAATCTTGAAGACAGAATTTTGGGTGAAGGTGGTGCTGGTGGTAAAGAATCTGCCTGCCAATGAAAGAGACAAGGGTTCAATCACTGGATCACTCCATCCCCTGGAGGAGGAAATGGCAACCCATTCCAATGTTCTTGCCTGGAGAATCCCATGAACAGAGGAGAATGGCAGGCTACAGTCCATGGGGTTGCAAACAATATGGACCTCACTGATGAGGTATCACTGAATTACATTTAATACAATCATGGGGTCGCAGAGAGTAAGACACGACTGAACGTCTGAACACACAAAAAAGAACGGCTTAATTGCTTTGCCAGGTAAATGGGGCCACAGCGGACTCATGCCCTCAAAACCATGTGTCCCAACTTGGAGAGGACAGTGAGAAATTTTATTGTAAAAGTTCAAAGAGGGTATGGTCTGCTCATGGACATTTTTCTGATGGGTGGGTGGTGAGGTGAGAAGGAGTCAGCATCATCGACTTTCAGGTTGAACTGATCTAGGGTCTACATGCTTGTGGGCAGCTTACTATGGATAAATCTTAACTTCTCCCACCTGGAGGGGGTTTCGGTATCGAAAAAACAGCTCAAAGATACTGTTGCGTTTATCTCTTGATGGGGAACCAAGACCTTGTCCAAGGCTGCACTATTGTTCCTCTTGACTGTTTTTCCTTGGTTTCCCATTCCCTCCCTTCACTAATATGCAACTGCTTGAGTCTTAAACCCATGGAACTCAAGGAAGGTCGTGGAGACTGAATGAAGGCTTTTTCCTATAATCAGAGAAATGGGGGACACAGAAAGGCTTTGTGCCCCAGAGCCACACAGGGCCCTGCTCAGTATCGACTTCTCAGGGTCTCCTTGGATTTCCCCCACCCCATCCATAGCTTGGTAACCTCTACTTCTGCTTTGATTCCCACCTCAAATGTGTCATCTCTTTTCTTTAGACTGTACTCACATCCATGCTCTGTCAACTACAAACTGGCACTTGCCATCTGTCTCTACAAGGATTAAATCGTATGCTGTTTTGGCTGTTGACCTTCAACACCCCCTGAAAGGAGTTCTGGGTGGACTGCAGGAATGAGGCATCTGTAATCAGGGAAATAGTGGTAGGACAGGTCTTCAGATAGTTCGATATTTTCAGAAGCCATTTTGATAAGCCCACTTCTTGTATCTTCTCATATCTAGGAAAGCACTAATATTCCTTCATGGTGACATCTGCTCCCCGTGACTAGCAGAAACTTCCTGAAAAAAAAAAAAAAAAGTTCTTGATTGCACGTACTCCCTCTTCACCATAATCATGTCTGTCCTGACCTTCCTCCCACCCCTGTCTCTTTGGAGCAGTTTCTCAGAGCTCTCTGAGGTATTATCTCCTGGGCTATAGTCCTCATTTTGCTCCAAATAAAACTTAACTCACAACTCTCATGTGGTGCATTTTTTAAAACCGACAGTTCCTCTGTCTCTTCACAGCTGTCCCCTCAATTCAGGCTTGAATACCCCACTGATAAACTATTACAATCAGTGGTTCCCTTCTCAAGCCCTCTCTTTAGATATCCCCTCACCCCAAATTGTGCACATTTCCTATAATCCAGAAGATCAATGCTTGCTGGACAAATGAACACTACCATGAGAACTACTACTATGGAAAATCATTGATTCTGTGGAAATAACACAGACTCCTTGAGTGGGACCTCTGAACTTGTTGCAGTAAGGGAGCCAGTCATGTCCCTGGCATTTGGAAGAGATTCAAAGGCAGGGAAAGGGGTGGATATCTATACAGTGGGCAAAAGGGGAAGGCTTCTGGTGTGCCTGAGTGGAGGTTGTTGCCATGGGGATGCTGGAGGCAGGCTAACCAAAGTGTGGCATCTTCTGTGATCAACTTAGTTGGGAGCAGGGGCAAGAATCAGGGAAGCTGTCAGTTACTGCTCAAACCTTGAGTGTCTGGGGCTGACAGACACAGTAACAGACTGTGGTGCAGTTTTCTGGATTGGTTGCAACAGGTGGTGAGTTATGGTTATTTTGTTATTTAGTCTGGCCATCATTTATACATTCAGTCTCTCCATTCTGAAAGGCATATTTTCCTCCTATATTTTAACATATCTGAAATTAAGCTATGACTTATATTTTACAACATGGCATAATTAAATGGACACAGTATTTTTCTTTTCTTTCTGGTTCATAAAACAATGGTGCATTTAAAAGTGACAGGGACTTCTTTGGTGGTTCAGAGGTCAGGACTTTGCCTTCCAATGTGGGGTTGCAGAGTCGATCCCTGTTCGGGGAGCTAAGATCCCACATGCCTCACAGTGAAAAAAAAGCAAATAACAAAATATAAAACAGAGGCAATATTGTAGCAAATTCAATATAGACTTTATTTAGTCATTAATTTTTTTATAAATGACATCTTAGATTTGACCAAATACAATATTGTTGGGGAAAAACTCTGATAGATTTCACCCTCTCAAGAGTTTATAATATAGTAAAGAAGGAAAGATATTCAGAAAAAAGAGATATTTCAACATGCATTCTAGGCAACCTTGTGTAGTTCATTGGGCTTCCCTGGTGGCTCAACTGGTAAAGAATCTGCCTGCAATGAGAGAGACCTGGGTTCTATTCCTGGGATGGGAAGATCCCCTGGAGAAGGAAAAAGCTACCCACTCCTGTATTCTGGCCTGGAGAATTCCATGGACTGTATAGTCCATGGGGTTGCAAAGAGTCGGACACCAATGAACAACTTTCACTTTCACTTAATGTGGTTCATTATTAAAGCATTGACTCAGATAATTGAAACTGTGAAGGTACAAGAGAATTAGGATCTTAGTCTTAAGGACCAGAAAAGGCAGAATCAGGAAGAACAGTGACTTACAGAATGCCTACTATGAGCCAGACATTATTTTAGGTGAAATATATAAATTATCTTTGATACAACGAAATGAGTTTGCACATCCAGAGAAAAGGTAAGAAAGAGGAGGAATTTTTTTCGGGAACAAACAGCAGAAGAGTAACAGTACCAGACATCATAAAGGTTTTTAATTCTTTCCCGTAAGGAGGAGTCCAATGAGAGGCGGTCCAAGGATGGTGCAGGGCTCCACGATATTGTGAGGCAATACTTTGCCTCTGTTCCTGCTCTCTGATTGCTCTGCTGCCTTTAATACAATAGCTCTTTCCTGTATGGCTACCAGATGGCTACTGTAGCTCAAGGAGACTCAGGAGAGTCCCTTGCACAGCAAGGAGATCAAACTAGTCAATCCTAAAGGAAATCAACCCTGAGTATTCATTGGAAGGACTGATGCTGAGGTGGCTCAGACAGTAAACAATCCACCTGCAAAGCAGGAGGCCCAGGTGTGATCCCTGGGTTGGGAAAAATCCCCCGGAGAAGGAAATGGGAACCCACTCCAGTATTCTTGCCTGGGAAATCCCACGGACAGAGGAGCCTGGCAGGCTACAGTCCATAGGGTCACAAAGAGTCGGACACAACTGAGTGACAGAGCATGCACAATTCTGAAGGTGAAGCTCCAATACTTTGGCCACCTGATGCAAAGAGTTGACTCATTGGAAAAGACCCTGATGATGGGAAAGATTGAAGGCAAAAGGAGAAGGGGGAGGTAAAGGATAAGATGGTTAGATAGCATCACCAGCTCAATAGACATGAATCTGAACAAACGCCAGGAGATAGAGGACAGAGGAGGGTGGCATGCTTCGGTCCATTTGGTCACAGAGTCCAACACGACTTAGTCACTGAACAACAAAAACCCCAGACCCCAGGCTTCATGGCTATGTTCAAGATGGGAAGCTACATGGAGGAATAGGACTATCTGCATCTTCTACCCTGTTAATCAGGAAATCCAAATCTTTCTTGAGCACTTCTGGCAGACTCCAAAGTTGCATTGTCTGGAGCTGGGAGATATGGCAGCTTCTTCCCTTTAAGCATCCTGGGAAGCCGTGTGTTTGACAAACGGAGTGAGAGTAAAACCATAGGGTTAGGTCCCATCACCATTTATCACTAGGGCTTGGAAACTATTGTTCTAAACAAAATTGGGAAGATACAGAGAGCACCTGTTGTGCTAAGACAACTAAGAGTGTCTTCCACTGTGTGCCAGGCAATGACCCACTGTGTCTTCTCTATGCACCTGTTGATGGGCAAACTGGCTATTGTGATGAACATCAGGTTGTCTGTCCTACTTCTTCCCTAACATTCAAACACCCAGGACTCTGAGCAAACTCTTTTGTAAATAATGTCATTTCTTGGGACTCTCTTATCAAAGCAGTTTCTTTTCTGTTTCCTATTTTTTCAGCACCATTCCTACTTCTCTGCCAATTCAACTGTGAGCTGATTCATGAGACTACAAAGAAGAGTGGCTCCCTGAAGATGGTAGAGCAGGAATCTCTACCAAACTACTGTTGTTGTTGTTGCTTAGTTGTTAAGTTGTGTCCAACTGTTTGCAACCCCATGGCTGGAGCCCTCCAGGCTTCTCTGTTCATAGGATTCCTGGGCAAAAATACTGGATTGGGTTGCAATTTCCTCCTCCAGAGGGTCTTCCTGACCCAGGGATCGAACCCATGTCTCCTGCATTGGCAGGTGGATTCTTTACCTCTGTGCCAACAGGGTAGCCCCTATCAAACTATACTCGGGGCCAAATGCAGCCCTCTGCCTGTTTTTGTAAATAAAGCTTAATGGACACACAGTCACACCCATTTGTTTACACAGTGTCTTTGGCAGTTTTGGCAGATGTAACAACATAATTTTTCTTTAAACTTTTTATTTTGTATTGGAGTATAGCTGATTAACAAACAATGTTGTGACAGTTTCAGGTGAACAAGGAAGGGACTCAACCATTCATATACAAGTACCCATTCTCCCCCAAGCTTCCCCTCTCACCCAGGCTGCCACATTAACATTGAAGAGTTCCCTATGCTAGACGATAGATCCTTGTTGGTTATCCATTTTAAATATAGCAGAGTGTACATGTCCATCCCAAACTTCCTAAATATCCTGTCCCCCCCTTCCCCACCAACCATAAGTTCATTCTCCAAGGCTGTGAGTCTCTTTCTAAACAGAAATAGCTCTAGTCACAGTCACAGAATAACCAGAGAAGACAAATTAAGGAACTGGAGCAACCCTAGAGGCTGAATAGAAAAGGAGACAAGGCAGTGCTTACCATTTACATGGGCTTCCCAGGTGGCACTAGTGGTGAAGAATCCACCTACCAATGCAGGAGGATTGTAACAAACAGACAGGATGACCTGTTTGTTACCAAAAAAGACCCATGACCTCAAAGCCTAAAAAATATGTACTGCCTGGTCTTTTATAGGAAAAGTTTGCCAAGCCATTGAAGGTGGAGCCAACATATCCAGCTTCAACTCCTGGCTTTGGAACTTAGCAGTTGGGGTGTTGAGAGAACCACGGCAGACCTGGGTCTCTTCACCTCTGGATCCGGGATAATAAGCCCTCCACACATCGCCTGTGAGCATCACGGTGGATAATGTGCATGGAAGCCCTTTGCAAACAGCAGACTGTTGTGGAAATGGTGCATGCATGCTCAGTTGCTTAATCATGTCTGACTCTTGGACCCCATGGACTGTAGCCCACCAGGCTCCTCTGTCCATGGGATTCTCCAGGCAAGAATATTGGAGTGGATTGCCATTTCTTCCTTCAGGGGATCTTCTTGACACAGGGATCGAACCCGGTCTTTTATGTCTCCTGAATTGGCAGGCTGATTCTTCACCACTAGTGCCACCTGGGAAGCCCATGTAAATGGTAAGCACTGCCATGTCTCCCAGAGAAGGAAATGGCAACCCACTCCAGTCTTCTTGTTTGGAGAATCCCAGGGACGGTGGAGACTGGTGGGCTGCCGTCTATGGGGTCGCACGGAGTCAGACACGACTGAAGCGACTTAGCAGCAGCAGCAGCCATGTCTCCCTTTCTGTTCAGCCTTTAGGGTTGCTCCAGTTCCTTAATATGATCTTCTCTGGTTATTTCTGAGGCTGTGACTAGAGTTATTAAAACCTGCAATTTGCAGGCAGTGCTAATGCTATTAATAATTTTCTGCTTAACCTACCTTTCTATAGGCTGTCAGGTGACAAGGATATTTTAAAATAAGCATAAATTATGTAAAAGAATTGGTTCATGAATGAAGCCCACAATCATATATTCTATGCCAAGAGTTTAGAAATTTCCAGTTGCTATATTCTCTATTCAATGGAGAAATTGCACGTGTCTGATAACTATATTTAGATTCTCCATGCCACCTTCTTTGGCCAGATATTCTCTTTGGTGATAGCAGCGGTATTATGTATGCCTTTGAGAAGAGAGGTCCTGAGGACTCTGAGGAGGGTGTGGTGACCCGGGTCATTACCCAGACCCCAGCTGTGAGGCTGCTTAGCAGCTGAGCTGGTGAGTACAAGAAACAAGGAATCTGAGATGGCAGTGGGCTGCCCCCAGGCTTCTCCCCCGGGGCTGGCAGGGAACAAATAGTCCAGATTATGGTGTACAGAGACTGCCACATGGCAGGCATAGTTTGGGGCACAGCTTGTTTGCTCAGGACTGAGTAATAAAGGCAATGCCAAAGAATGCTCAAACTACCACACGATTGCACTCATCTCACACGCTAGTAAAGTAATGCTCAAAATTCTCCAAGCCAGGCTTCAGCAGTATGTGAACCGTGAACTTCCAGATGTTCAAACAGGTTTTAGGAAAGGCAGAGGAACCAGAGATCAAATTACCAACATCTGCTGGATCATGGAAAAAGCCAGAGAGTTCCAGAAAAATATCTATTTCTGCTTTATTGACTATGCCAAAATCTTTGACTGTGTGGATCACAATAAACTGTGGAAAATTCTGAGAGAGATGGGAATACCAGACCACCTAACCTGCCTCTTGAGAAACCTATAGGCAGGTCGGGAACCAACAGTTAGAACTGGACATGGAACAACAGACTAGTTCCAAATGGGAAAAGGAGTACATCAAGGCTGTATGTTGTCACCCTGCTTATTTAATTTATATGCAGAGTACATCATGAGAAATGCTGGGCTGGAAGAAGCACAAGCTGGAATCAAGACTGCTGGGAGAAATATCAATAACCTCAGATATGCAGATGACACTACCCTTATGGCAGAAAGTGAAGGGGAACTCAAAAGCCTCTTGATGAAAGTGAAAGAGGAGGGTGAAAAAGTTGGCTTAAAGCTCAACATTCAGAAAATGAAGATCATGGCATCTGGTTCCAACACTTCATGAGAAATAGATGGGGAAACAGTGGAAACAGTGTCAGACAGTTTGAGGGGGGCTCCAAAATCACTGCAGATGGTGATTGCAGCCATGCAATTAAAAGACGCTTACTCCTTGGACGGAAAGTTATGACTAACCTAGATGGCATATTCAAAAGCAGAGACTACTTTGCCAACAAAGGTCGGTCTAGTCAAGGCTACGGTTTTTCCACTGATCATGTATGGATGTGAGAGTTGGACTGTGAAGAAAGCTGAGCGCCGAAGAATTGATGCTTTTGAACTGTGGTGTTTGAGAAGACTCTTGAGACTACAGGGAGATCCAACCAGTCCATTCTAAAGGAGGTCAGTCCTGGGTGTTCTTTGGAAGGAATGATGCTAAAGCTGAAACTCCAGTACTTTGGCCACCTGATGTGAAGCGTTTACTCATTGGAAAAGACTCTAAAGCTGGGAAGGATTAGGAGCAGGAGGAGAAGGGGACGACAGAGCACGAGATGGCTGGATTGCATCACCGACTCCTTGGATGTGAGTTTGAGTGAACTCCAGGAGTTGGTGATGGACAGGGAGGCCTGGCGTGCTGCAATTCACGGGTCNTTATATGCAGAGTACATCATGAGAAATGCTGGGCTGGAAGAAGCACAAGCTGGAATCAAGACTGCTGGGAGAAATATCAATAACCTCAGATATGCAGATGACACTACCCTTATGGCAGAAAGTGAAGAGGAACTAAAGAGCCTCTTGATGAAAGTGAAAGAGGAGAGTGAAAAAGTGGGCTTAAAACTCAACATTCAGTAAACGAAGATCATGGCATCCGGTCCCATCACTTCATGGGAAATAGATGGGGAAACAGTGGAAACAGTGTCAGACTTTATTTTTGGGGGGTCCCAAATCACTGCAGATGGTGATTGGAGCCATGAAATTAAAAGATGCTTACTCCTTGGAAGGAAAGTTATGACCAACCTAGATAGCATATTGAAAAGCAGAGATATTACTTTGCCAACAAAGGTCCATCCAGTCAAGGCTATGGTTTTTCCGGTGGCCATGTATGGGTGTGAGAGTTGGACTGTGAAGAAAGCTGAGCGCCAAAGAATTGATGCTTTTGAACTGTGGTGTTGGAGAAGACTCTTGAGAGTCCCTTGGACTGCAAGGAGATCCAACCAATCCATCCTAAAGGAGGCCAGTCCTGGGTGTTCATTGGAAGGACTGATGTTGAGGCTGAAACTCCAATACTTTGGTCATCTCATGCAGAGTGTAGACTCATTGGAAAAGATCCTGATGCTGGGAGGGATTGGGGGCAGGAGGAGAAGGGGACAACAGAGGATGAGATGGGTGGATGGCATCAATGACTCGATGCACGTGAGTTTGGATGAACTCCAGGAGTTGGTGATGGATAGGGAGGCCTGGCGTGCTGTGATTCATGGGGTTGCAAAGAGTCGGACACGACTGAGCGACTGAACTGAACTGAGTAATTTGCAGCACATATTGGTGTAGGTGGCACACTGATGGCCCTCAGGGCTGAATAAAAACTGCAGATTCACTTGATTTGACTTTGTGAAGCACACATATTTTTTAAAAACTTTTAATTTTGTACCAGAGTATAGCTGATTAACAATGTTGTGGTAGTTTCAGGTGCACAGCAGAGCGACTCAGCCATACATATACGTGTATCCATTCTCCCCCAAACTCCCCTCCCATCCAGGGTGCCACAAAGCCTTGAGCAGAGTTCCCTGTACTACACAGTAGGTCCTTACTGGTTATCCATTTTAAATATAGCAGTATGGATACGTCCATCCCAAACTCTCTAACTATCTCTTTCCCTTGGCAACCATAAGTTTGTTCTCTAAGTTTTATGTCTCTTTCTGTTTTATATGTAAGTTCATTTGTATCATTTCATTTTAGATTCCACCTATAAGGGATGTCGTACAATATTTCTCCTTGTCTGACTTGAGTGCATGTATTTTTATATATTACTTAAATGTCTTCAGGTGAAGATGTTTGTTCTACCTCAGCTCCTGTCTTCATAACTCCCTAAATATATTGTTTATAGCTGCTTGATACTCTGAAAACTTGAGGCTTACAACACTTCACTAAGCAATGGTCATCTTCATTGGCAGGTTGATTTCAACATCATGACCTCTGGTTCCAGTGAGCCCTTGGTAGCCCAGGACAGACCCCGACCCCTTCTCTTCCCATTTTTGGGAGATAGGGTTCGTTGAAGCCAGATAAGGATTCAGGGTTCCAGACAGAAGGACAGAAGTTCAAGGTCAGGCCACCATGTCTGCCAGGGCACCAGAGCATGCTCAGGATTCCAGGGGAGCAAGCAAAGCCAGAGGAGAAGTAGAAGAGGAGTGGATGCTGGTACCTCTTTGCAGGGTCCTCAGCTAGCTCCCAACATGCACTGGGCACTGGATGGGGGTAGCAGCCTTGTTCCCAGATCCCACCTGCAGCTCCTGCTAGGGCTGGTTGGGATTCTCTTGGAGCATCTTGCAGCCCTCCACTGAGGAATCTGCCAGTGTTGGGGCAGAAGGATTGCTTCCTCCTGGGGATGAATTATCCCCTTCCTTTTTTTTAAAAAAAGTTATTTATTTATTTTGGCTGTGCTGGGTCTTCATTGCTGCATGGGCCTTTCTCTAGTTGTGGTGAGTGGGGGCTACTCCTAGTTGTAGTGTGTGGGCTTCTCATTGTGGTGGCTTCTCTTGTTGTGGAGCACAGGCTCTAGGGTATGCGAACCTCAGCACTCAGTAGTTGCAGCTCCCAGGCTCTAGGGCACAGGCTCAGTAGTTGTGGTGCACGGGCTTAGTCGCTGCCCAGCATGTGGGATCTTCCCAGATCAGGGATTGAACCATGTCTCCTGTATCGGCAGGAGGATTCTTCACCACTGAGCCACTAGGGAAGCTCCATCCCTTTCTCAGTCTTCACCTCCCTGCCCTAGTTTTTCATTTTTCAAGAAATGACAATTGAGTATCTGTGTGTGTGTGTGTGTGTGTGTGTGTGTGTGTGTACAGGGGATGATCAGATGATGCTGGGCTCGATTATTATTTGCAAATTTGCCAGATCACTGGCTTGAGAATTCTGTGCACCCCTGGAGATGGTGGACGTTGGTGTTTTGTTGCTGATTTTATTGCTGCTGCTAAGTCACTTCAGTCGTGTCCGACTCTGTGCGACCCCATAGATGGCAGCCCACCAGGCTCCCCCATCCCTGGGATTCTCCAAGCAAGAACACTGGAGTGGGTTGCCATTTCCTTCTCCAATGCATGAAAGTGAAAAGTGAAAGTGAAGTCGTGTCTGACTCTTAGCGACCCCATGGATTGCAGCCCACCAGGCTCCTCCGTCCATGGGATTTTCCAGGCAAGGGTACTGGAGTGGGGTGCCATTGCCTTCTCTGGCTAATTTTATTAGGAAGTGACAAATGCAGGACTTTCATAACTCTTCTTTTGTGTATTGAACCTGTCTGGCGGTCAAGTGAAGTTTATGAACACCCTTCTCTGAATCAAGAGTTTAAATGTATAAAATAAAATACATAGGATTGCAAAGGAAACTAATGAAGTAGTTACTGAAATATTATTACTGCACTAAATATAAGATATAGTGGCAGGTCTAATAAATATCATGATTTCAAAGCAATGAGAGGCATGAATACTATTTTGATGTTCCTGCAACCACTGTACTATGACATGAAAATACCAATGATTTCTGTTAGTGACAAAGCATAGGTAATTCTAATACCACTGTGGTTTATTACCTACATTCATAATTGAAGGAAAAACTAAATTTCTGTTGGTTAGTGAAAGTAAAAGTGTTATGATTTTACCCAACTAATACAGAGATTAACAAATATGATTAAGAATTCTTGCTAGTAATTTTTGTTTAAGTAAGATAGCAGTTTTAGGTTGAGCTCTGTATATCATTTTCAGGAAATATCCTTCAGTTTTTATTTTATTGAGTGTTTTTAAGCTGGGTATTAAATTTTCTTTTCAGAATCTGTAGAGATGATCTTTTAATTTATTCTGTTAATATGATGATTGTGTAAATGCGTTTCTCATATTGACTTCTCCTTTCTGAGGTCTATCTCTCTAGATCCCTCCCCTGGTAATATCTGAACCTTCCTTCTCCTTCAGCCTACGCATTCCTGTCCTGATCCGTTTGTGTTTCAATCCTAGCAGAATGTCCTTGGTGCAGGGCTGTCTCCTTTCCTTGAGATTTCTGCCTGACTCTAGAACTTCTGTCATCATCTTTGGACAAGTCATTCACACATTAGAACCTGAAAATGGCCACTCCTGTTGATCGTTGTCCTCATATTGGCTGGCTGAGTTCATCTGAGCGTTCCTTCCATTTAGAAGTGAGCACAGGTAGGTCATTTCTAGATTTCTCATTTCTTAGTCCATTCATGTGCCCCTGGGCTGCTCATACACAGCCATAAGACTCTTGTTGACTGCCCCCACCTACTCTTATTCTGAAGTTCTTGGAAATGTTATCAGCTAGTTTTTTGTTTTGTTTTCTTTTTTCTGGCTGCACTGAGGCTTGTGGGATCTTAGTTCTCCAACCAGGGATTGAATCCAGGCCCACAGCAGTGAAAGTGAGGAGTCCTAACCACTGGACCTCCTGGGAATTCCTGTTATTAGTTTTTATAAGATGTTGTCTATGGGTTTTTCTTTTGTTTTTATAGAGGAACTGGAGGAATCTACATTTAAGCTGAATCTTGCTAGCAGGAAAGATCTCCAATGACCATTTAAAATCTCTTAACAGTTCATTAGCCTACTGGCATGCAGGCTTAGCTGTCCTGAGGCATGTGGAATCTTCCTGGACCAGGGATCGAACCTGTGTCCCCTTCATCGGCAGGCAGATTCTTAACCACTGAACCATCAGGGAAGTCCATTGTGTTAGACTGTAAATATCTGTTTTCATCAGTACAAAATTGAAGTAAAAAGTCCAACTGATAGTCTCTGATTTAAATATATGGGTCCAATGAGTTCACATTTTCTCTGTTTTGGGGGGTGAAATATATTTACTTCTTCTATCTTATTTTCTATAGTGTGGTATATTTATTAGTTTCTCCTTTCCTGTCTTCTCTTGGATTGGTAAAGTTTTCTTTGCCCTCCGTCTCTCTCTTTCTTTCTCTCACTTTTGCTAATGTGTAAATTACACCTTGAGTTTCTTTTTCTTTAAAATTTTAACTTATATCCAAAATTGATCTTTTTCTTAATGTTTAAAATACGCAACTATAACTTCTATTGTCTTTTTGATAATATTAACCATACATTCCTTAATGGCTTTTTTTTTTTAAAGGAAATTGCTTTATTATCTTAAATTTCTCTGAACTGAATGATCTCCGAGGTGTGTTCAGTGTCTGTCTTTTATGGCATCAGTTGTCCTCATATGACTCACAATTGTAATGTATGGTTCATGAGGAGGAGCCATTCTTGGCCTTTTTTGTTCTTTTCTCCTACTCGCCTTCTTTATGTCTAGAAGTTTTATACTGAACTAGGCTTCACAACTCAAAACTGGGACTTACAATAGAAGTTTGAGGCTCCTGTCTCACAAGGATGCTTCAGATTCAGTTCTGGAGCAGATGGGTAGTGTGGCCAAGTTCTGCCTGCGTAAATGTCTGATTCCTTCTGCTACCTTGCCATGCCATACCACACTTTGTCACTTAGTTGTGTCTGGCTCTTTGAGACCCCATAGACTGTAGTCCGCCAGGCTCCTCTGTCCATGGGCTTCTACAGGCAAGAATACTGGAGGGAGTTGCCAGTTTTCCTCCAGGAGATCTTCCTGACCCAGGGATCGAACCTGCATCTCCTGCATTGCTGGTGGATTCTTTACCAACGCTGCTACCTTGGGCAGCAACTTAATGTTGAATACAGCCAGGAAGCTGGGCCAGCTTCTTTCAGTGTTTGTTCTTGAGTGAGGGAGCCCCACCTCATTCTATTACAGCTCCTGATTTCACAGGCAGGCCTCACATCAGCCCACTACTGAAGCTGAATATGGGCTACTTGTATAAATGTCCTTGGAGCCCAGAAGGTCCACAGCTCTAGCCCTGCCTAAGGTTATGTATTAATCTCTCATTTTCTTCCATCAAGATGCTTATCACTTTTTTAAAAGCTTAAAAAAAATTATTTATTTATTTGGCTGCACCAAGTCTTATCTGCTACTTGCAAGACCTTTTAGTTGTGGCATGCGGGCTCTAGTTCCCCGACTGGGCATGGAACCTGGGACCCCTGCAATGGGATCTCGGAGTTTTAGCCACTGAACCATGAGGAAAGTCCCTTATCACTTTCTTTTTTTTTAATATACCAAAGTTTAAGATGAACATTGCTTTGGTTTGGAGTAGAGGATTGTGTTTTGTGTCTTACAATGCAAACTCACAACATCATCTGCTACAGTTGAAACTTGGAAATTTTTATACTCTTTGGCTTGGTAATTAAAAATCTAGGAATATATCCTAAGGACACAATTGGATAATACGTGTGCAATGATGTTTGCTACAGTTTTTTACAATCATAGCAAAGAGCTGGAACCAACCTAAATGTCCATCAGTAAGGATTCAATAATTTATAGTATTTCTAAATACTATTAAGAAATATAAATATTATTTCTAAATATTATCACTAAATTATGATATTGTAATTCTAGAGAATAATCCTCTAATTTGACACTCTAGTTAGGTAGGTTTGAAAAGTCTTTTGCCCTTATAATTTTTTATTTTAAATAAAACAGCCATAGGTGATTCTGATTTGCCTATAGGATTATGAACCACTGATAGCAGGAGAACATCTAATATCCTGGGAAGTAAATTAGTTTTTAAAATTGGAGTATACTTGCTTAACAGTGTTGAATTAGTTTCTGCTGTACAGCAAAGTGAATCAGCTATACGTATACATATACATACATCCCCTCCCTCTTGAATCTTCTTCCCACCCCTCCATCCCACCCCTCTAGGTCATCAGAGGGGTGGGACTAAGTCAGAGTTTGCCAAACTATGGCCCAAAGTCTAAATCCATCCTGCTGCCTGCTTTTGTTGGCCTATGAGCTAGGAATGTACTTTACATTTTGAAACAGTTAAAAAAACTTCCCTGGTGGCTCGGTGGTAAAGAAGCCGCCTGCCAATGCAGGAGATAGGGGTTCAATCCCTGGGTTGAGAAGATCCCTTAGAGAAGGGCATGGCAACCCACTTCTGTATTCTTGGCTGGGAAACCCTGTGGACTGAGGAACCTGGTGGGCTACAGTCCACGGGGTCACAAAAGAATCAGACATGACTTAGTGACTAAACAGCAAGAAAGCAAAGGGAGAATAATATTTTGTGATATGTGAAAATTGTATGAAATTCAAATATTGAAACCCAGCTGCTGCTGCTGCTGCTGCTAAGTCGCTTCAGTCGTGTCTGACTCTGTGCGACCCCATAGACGGCAGCCCGCCAGGCTCCCCTGTCCCTGGGATTCTCCAGGCAAGAACACTGGAGTGGGTTGCCATTTCCTTCTCCAATGAAACCCAGCTACACTCATTCAATTACAGTTTATCTATGGTTGCTTTCTTGCAGCTGTGGGATTGAGTAATTGTGATCAAGACCATGTGTCTGTGGCCTCAACTACTTACTCTCTGACCTTTACAGAAGGTTTGTGACCCTGTTCTAAACTACTTCTCTCTCTTGCCACTGACTTGACAGTAGCTGCTTAGTCATCAGTGTAGGGGTGTATGTAGGGAGAAAATCATTCTTCCTTAGTTCGTAGGTGAAAATAGTCCACCCTGCTGTGAAGTCTGAATATGTTTCTCTTTATTCCACAAAATACAAAACAGATGCACCCAAAGAAGGTTCAGAAAATGGTTACCAGGGCTCTTAGAAGAAGCAGAGCAGCATTCTGCCTTTGTTGTTTTGATTAAATCACCTAAGGAGGATTAGACAGAAAAATTATGTTTCAAACCATAGGCAGTGTTGCCTGTGGGTGGGCCATCCAGCTTTCCGTACGTGGGGAGAGAGCTTTTGAAGCCATATGTAATCAGATCTGCAGGTTCCTTCAAGTTCCACTTGCAGAAATTGTCCGTGGCACTGCATAAAAGGATGACTCTGGAACAACTTGCCTCAAGTAACTCGTTCGTCTCATTTATGTTGAAACTTTGCTCTTGTATTGGACGTTGGGCACAGTCTTTCCTCCTTCATCACCATTCAAGCTCTCACTAGCTTTTCTCCCCCAGCCCACATGGTTTCAGCACCCTGCCTGCTTCACTTCCACCCTGGCCCTGTTTCGGCATTGCTACCCTCCCAGGATTAGGGTCCCGTAAGTCTTCCCATGTGTCCTTGAGGGGGAAACTGAAAACTAAGGATTTGCTAGAAAGTAAGATACAGGATGTTAGAGGTGAAAGCCCCACAGTGTCTCTCAGAAAGAGGATTGCAAGACAGAAAAGACCTGATGTGCAGATCGAGATCAAGGCTTTTAAAAGGCAGAAAATAACTAGCAGTAGAATTTTAGATTTAAATGCATCTTGAAGCATGCACTAATGGGATGTCTGTGGGACCCACGGGCACCATGGTGACAAGTACTATTATTGAAAGCCTGAAATGCAGAGTCTGGGTGCCAGGAGTGGGAAGCTGAGAGAGAGAAGGGGAGGAACGGAGATGTGAATGGATGCAGAAGAAAAAAGAAATCTTTGGGGAAGGGAGTACCTTTGGTGAGAAATAGTCAGGAGTGGAGAAGAAGTTTGGAGTCTGATTCAGGCACCAACAGAGGGCTTCCTCACCTCTGCTTTGTTATTTGTCATGAGGGGAACTGACACCCAGGGTTGCTGTGAGGATCACAGAAAGAAAGGCAACTAGGAGGACTTTTCTGGTGCTCCAATGGTTAAGAATCTACCTGCCAATACAGGAGACATGGGTTCAATCCCTGGTCCAGGAAAATCCCCTGTGTTGTGGAGCAACTAAGCCCATGTGCCACAACTATTGAGTCTGTACTATGGATCCTGGGAGCTGCAACTACTAGCCCACCTACTGAAGCCCCTGTGCTCTAGAGCCTGTACACTGCAACAATAGAAGCCATTGCAATGAGAAGCCCACGCACCACAGCTAGAGTAGCCCCTGCTCACCACAACTAGAGAAAGTCCATGTGCAGCAATGAAGATTCCGCACAGCCATAAAAAGATAAATTTTAAAAAAGAAAGGCACCTAGCACAGCCCTCGGCATATAGCAGACCTCCTCCCCTCCCCTCCCCACTCCCCACAACCCACCCCCCCATGTCAACTTCATCCACCTCCCACATCACAGTTTGTGACGTATCACCTCCAGGCTGCTCACAGAGCCTGTTCAGTCTCAGGCTGAGTCCATTGACTCTGACGTCAGTCCTATGTCAGTCATGTGTGCCTTCCTGGAAGGTACCAGAAATGATATTACTTGGTGTCAGTGACCTCTTCCATGCAATGAGTCAAAAGAGAGGCATTTTTATCTCATTTGCTTCTTTTATAGGGGACTTAGATGTGCCTGCATCCTACTAAGGTGCATTGAAGGATTACTCAAGGAGCATGTGCAAACTTCATGATTATTAAGTGAAAATGAAAACATTAGGGCCAGTTACAGGGACCACATCTCTATTGCTGTACACACAGCCTTATCTTCCACAGCTACTCATCTATGCTTCCCAGGTTCAGAGATGCAAATAAAGTCTCCTGTCTATCTGTGGTATGCAAAGGCCATTGTTGCCTAAAGAGTATCATTGCTAGTGTTTACCAACAAGGCTTTGGATGTGGAAAATGTCCCAGATAGCATCACTCTTTCAATGGGGGACCCTCTTCTTTAAAAAAAAAAAAAAAGATTATCTTTACTTATTTATTTGACCATGCCAGGTCTTAGTTGCAGTATGTGAACTCTCAGCTGTAGCATGTGGGACCTAGTTCTCTGACCAGGGATGGAACTCAGACCCCCTGCATTGAGAGCATGGAGTCTTAGCCACTGGACCACTGGAGAAGTTGTAACAGGGTCCCTTTGTGGAAGCTTCTTGAGCATGGGTTAGCCAAGCCATTTTCCTTGCACCCCACTACCGGGGTCCAGCCCCGGTGGATCCAGGGTGATTTGAAGGGGAGACAGATAGGTGAGGAAAACTTATGTATTTAGAGATATAAGATTAGATTAGGAAGAAATAGTATAGTAGGAAATCTAGGTGGAGAAAAAGAGGCTGAATAACTTGGTTTACGGGGAAAACCAATAAAGTTCCAGACAAGAAGCTTGCACCATCTACGTTAGGCCACCAGCGTCCGTTTGAATATCGGAGGGTGCCCCACCTTGGGCTCCCTCTCTCATTGATCTTAGAAGCTGGAGCAAGTAAGTAGACATGGCAAGCCTCCACGTCCCAGATGGGAATTCAGCCAGAAAGGGGAGAAAGGAACGACATGGGGAAGCCCAGCATCGGTGCAAGACTCCAAAAACTATTTTTCAAAATCATCTTATATACCCCAAGTTGTACATAATGGAATATGCAGAGTTATGCAGGGGCAGCAGTCCTGACCCTCATTGAGACAAGGCTTTCTTTTTGCATACCTTCCTGTATACTAATGGTCTCAGGTGGTTTACATTATCTTCTGGCCAAGAGGCCTGTTAACATTTTTATGGCTCTCTTCCTGGATAATTGTCTATCAACCAGAAAACTCCTTTTCCCTAGAAGTGTTTTTTCTTTACTCTGAATCACCCTCAAAGTACTAAATAAAGTTACATTCCTGTAGAACAAAGGTGCAGTGGGTTATAACAAAGAAAGTACTTAACTCAAAAATCTAATGTTGCTAATACCAGGTCTACTACCTGTTTTTCTATATACCAACTATATCTACAAATAAAAGATATGAAAATTTGGCAGCAAGTATTGGCTCAACAAATGAAACCTTTAATCAGTCCTATTCTAATGATTTTGACTCCTCGGAAGCCCCTACATTCCTAGGATGTTTTAAGCTTCCTGTGCCTCCTGTGGTCAGGAGGCCTCAAACAATCACATGCACAGCTGTACAAGTCCTGCAGGCAGGCCAGAAAGCCATCAGAGGGGTTTTGGGATCGAAACACTCATATTATGCCCAGGAGATTTATTATCTAAAAGCTCTAATTTTTTCCAGAAAAAGGTGGTGGGGGGACAGCCCCCTGGTAATGAGAGAAGAGTAGGTGGAAAGCATAACACAGTAAAGCGGGCAGCTTCTGGTCTTGGGGGGTGGATGCTCAGGAAATTCCAGGGGGAAACCCTGAAGCCTGATCACGTCCTTGCGTTTTGCCAGGCTTCCTTCCACATGACCTTGTCATGGGCGGGATTCCTTAAGCTAGCCCCCGACATCCATGTCTGGCCTTTCTCCAGGGACTGTTGTTTGTATTGTCAAAGATGAGCATCCAGGAGCCTTCAGAGACTTTTTTTGACCCTGCAATGCAGCATGCAGGATCTTAGTTCCCCGACCAGGGATTGAACCTAGGAGTCCTGAAAAGTGACTGGAACATGAGGAGTTGTCATTTGAACCCCCTGCTCTTGTCATCTATGGGGTCGCACAGAGTCGGACACGACTGAAGCGATGCAGCAGCAGCAGCAGCAGCTCTTGTCCCCCAGGTGAATTTAAAATGAGCAGACGGGTCCTGATTTGCAGCTGAGGTTACTGCAGTATAGTTCACAGGGCAGGAGAATCTGAACAGAAAAGATAACCAATTGCTCCTTCCTTGGGTCCCACCTCCCTCTGAGAACAGGACATATTCAAGAACTCTGAAGCTGACCAGAAGCTCTACCTGAGGCTACCAGCCCTACCACTGATCCTCCAATGGGAAGTCGGCATTTTTTTCTTGGCAGATGCGTTCAGGATGGGTTAGTACCTTGGTTGGTGGACATGAACAAATTGTCCTGGATGGTAAAATCCTACTGACCAAATTCAGCCCCACCCTTCTTGAAGGAGGAGGGCCTGTTTGAACACCAGCAGGATTCCACACACTCCAATACTTTGGCCACTTGATGCGAACAGCTGATTCATTGGAAAAGACCCTGATGCCAGGAAAGATCGAGGACAGGAGGAGAAGGGGGACAACAGAGGATGAGATGGTTGGATGACTCAATGGATTTAATGAGTTTGAGCAAACTCCAGGAGATGGTGAAGAACAGGGAAGTCTGGCATGCTGTAGTCCACGGGGTCAAAAAGAGTCAGACACAACTTAGTGATTGAACAATAACAAGTCTTCAACACGCAGCATCTCAGTGTGACTTTGATACCATAAATGTTGGGGTCAGATTCCTTGGATTCATATTCTGGCTCTGCCACTATCTTTGAAGGAGTTTTTTAAACAGTCTCTTCCTCAGTTTCCACATCTGTAAATGAGTCCCCCCCTGTAAGTAACCATCTGATAGGATGGCTGTGAAAAATGAAAGAAATAATCCATATAAACCACTTGGCAGAGAGCCTGGCATAGTGAACGAAGTCTGTGTTAACTGTTTTTATTAGTTTGGATTTTGGCTGCTTGAGTGGACAGCTCAGATATGTCCATCTGCTCCCTGCCAGGACCTGAATTAATCAAGATGCTCTCGGCAAGGAGCAGAACACTTGACCCACAGCAGCTTATGCAATAAAGACATCTATCATCTCATGTCTTGAGAAGCTGAACTTAGCACAGGCTCTGGGGTTGGCTGGTTCAGGGTCCTGGGATGGTCATCAAGGACACACTGTCTCTGTCTCTACTTTGCCCACCTCAGCGAGTAGGTGGCTGGATCTTCGGGCTGGTTCCCCTTGTGGGTACTGTCCATATGTCTGTCCTCTGTGTCTGCATCTCTATTGCTGCCCTGCAAATAGTTTCATCAGTACCATCTTCCTAGATTCCACATATATGCATTAATATACGATATTTGTTTTTCTCTTTCTGACTTACTCTGTACAATAGGCTCTAGGTTCATCTACCTCATTATAATTGATTCAAAAGTGTTCCTTTTTATGACTAATATTCCATTGTATATATGTATATATCACATCTTTATCCATTCCTCTGTTGATGGACATCTAGGTTGCTTCCATGTCCTAGCTATTGTAAATACTGTGGCAGTGAACTATGGGGTACATGTGTCTTTTTTTATTATGGTTTCCTTAGGTATTTCGTGGAGTGGGAAATGGCAACCCACTCCAGTAAACTTGCCTGGAGAATCCTATGAATGGAGGAGCCTCGTGGGCTATAGTCCATGGGGTAGCAAGGAATCAGACTCGACTGGGCGACTTCAATTTCACTTTAGGGTGTATGGAAGGCAAAGTTCTTATGTCATGGAGGCAAAGGCAGTAAGGCCGAGAGTCCTGTCCTTGACCTTGGGGAGAGGACTCAAATCCAAACCCCATGACTAGGGGACAGTGCTGGGGATGTGCGAGCTGATGGGAATGGAAATGCTGTGCAGGCTGTGAGCAGCTGTGCACACTTGATGGATGGCTATTATGACGCACAGCAGCATCCTTCTGTCGTTCTCCGTTTATAGTCTGACTCTTACGTGGGAGCTGACAGGTATAGAGAAGACAGCCTGAATGTGTACTAAAGACATTTCTCATTCACCTGGGTCTGAAAGTATCCTCCCTAAGACAGATACCCAGCTCCACTGATTAAGCAACAAGAGTAACAATAATTATGACACTTATGGCCCCTGAATACTTTATGTCTTCAAAGTGCTCTATGATTTCATTTGATGTCTGGAAGCAGGTGATGGTCTGAAGCTCAGAATCCTTCTGTGTAGACTGTCTGACACCTCCTTGTGATGTACTTGCCCCCTGTTGCTGGGCAAGGGGTGGAGGGGCTGAGCTGGTCTCTTCCTTTCCCCGGCTTCCTCACACACAGCTGCCCATTTCCCTTTTATGGCTGCTGTTTTGTTTGAAAATATCTTCTTCAAGCTCTCGGCCCAGACGATCTGTCTCTGACATTGTCTCCTCGACTGATTTCCCTAATGTCAATACCATCTCAAATTCTTCCTGGGCTAGAAAGATAAGAACCAGAGCTATATTTAATGTGAGAAGGGACGCTGAGTATAAAACTCCTGCTTTTGCTAAAAATCAGAGTTTAGCAAAAGATGTTTGACAAGAGGGGAAGGGAGAAATGTAGCCTCGAGTCCTTCGAAAATTCTCCTTTCCTAGAAAGGACTTGGAGCTGCTCTCTTTAGAGCTTCAAGTCTCCTGGGACACAACTTAAGGACTGCTCCATCGGTGTGCCCCCCGATGCCCTACCCTGTGTAATACCTTACCAAACATACTGCTTCCTTTCTCCAACCCACCTGGCTTCATTTCGCTCCAAAAACCAGGGCACAGACTCTGGTGGCTTCTGACAGGCGTCTTCCTTCCACACCTGTTGATACCAAAATGCCGAATGGATCAGCATGTTGGGTGATGGAGTAAGTCTAAGTGCTGCTGTCTCAGGAAGCTGGGGTATTTCGAAGAGCAGAAGTCTGACATTGAAATCCCAGTCTTTTACTAGTGGGCTGTGTGACTCTGGGGAACTTATACAACCTCTCTGAGCCTCTGTGTGAAATTCAGATAATTATTTACTCTCTCTTCTGGGTCATAAATTCCTGGATGCTTGGAAGGGTCAGGAGAGCAGTCATCAACAAGCTGTGCAGACTGGCCTAGACCAGAGCCCTCATAGAGGGCATGGGGGAAGCCAAGCCCAGCTGCTTTCTGCCTCCAGACTTCTTCTGTTTATGAACCTACTGAGTGATCTGGGAGGCACTATGGCAGTGAGCCCCCAGTTTATTAACCACAATGAACCTGCTGGGCCCCACATTTCTAGATGAGTCTCACTGGGCTGGCACTTGTACATAAGAATACAACTTGTTCTTTTCTTGGTTCTCTAGTTCCTCTCTAGTGCCCTTGCTGAGAATCCCACAGGGCTGCCAACTCAGGTTTGTGGAATCCACACACCAGTTTCCTATCTCTGTAATGGGGTGGGGTTCCCATAGAGTGTAGGGGGTAGGGGGGAGATAGGGTTGGGGACTGTGTTCCAAAAAATGTCATTCAGGGCCTTCCCTGACTTTCATGAGTGGTGACTATTACCATGTTCCATTTTGAAAAGAATGCCAGGTGTTTACATCTTTTTATCTCTTGAAGAAGCCAAGTAATGTTCGGAGTGGGTTTGGGACTTCCCCTGGTGGCCCAGTGGATGAAACTCCATACTTCTACTCCAGGGTTCCATTCCTGATCGGGGAACTAAGATCCCACTTGCAGGGGCCAGACAACCAGAGATGCTGTAGGGCTTGATAGTGCTGGCTTGTCGGGCAGCTGGGAGCACTGCCTTGAAAACACCAATGTAAAGTGAATTCTGAGCATGAAAGTTTGATGACACAGAGCCCTGAATTTCTTTGTTTGGAGTACAAGTTATCACTCTTTCTGGAGCATGTTTCAATTCATTTCAGTTCAGTTGTGTCCGACTCTTTGAGACCCCTGGACTGCAGCACGCCAGGCTTCCCTGTTCATCACCAACTCCCAAAGCTTGCTTGTAAACCGAGCACATTTACAAGTTCTGTATGCAAACGATCTGATGGTGAAGAGCAGACAGTGATGGGATGTGAAAACCAGTCCTCCACACACTGCTCCAAATAAACAGCTGCCTTCCCCCCCTCCCCCTCAAAATGCTCTGCCCATAATTAAACCTACATCTCCTGCCCCAGCAACATAAATGGCATCCATGCTTCTTATGGACCTTTACACCTGGAATACTTCCTTCTTGCAGATTTTACCTCGATTATGAAGCAGAAGTCACCAGGTGTCTATGTGCTGCCTTCCTATCAACCTGCGTTACTGCAGTTTGGAGTCATATTTGTAGGGCATGGACTCTGTCAAGGTGGTGTATTTAAGTTTACATCCCTGATAACTACCCAGATGGTGACTGTCCACATTTGGTGTGTGATATTCCCATCTTTCACTCGCTAGTTGATCCCATCTCACGTGAACTGTGGGCTTCCCAGATGACTCAGTGGTAAAGAACCTTCCTATCAAGGCAGGAGACATGGGTTCAATCCCTGGGTTGGGAAGATCCCCTGGAGAAGGAAATGGCTACCCATTCCAGTATTCTTGCCTGAAGAATCCCATGGACAGAAGAGCCTAGAGGGCTACAGTCCATGGGGTTGCAAAGAGCTGGACATGAATGGGTGACTGAACCACACTAAGAACACACAAAGGTGAACTGGATGCAAAGAGGTTATTTGCAAAGTGGCTGCTGCTGCTGCTAAGTCGCTTCAGTCATGTCCAACTCTGTGCAACCCCATAGATGGCAGCTTACCAGGCTCCTCTGTCCCTATGATTTTCCAGGCAAGAATACTGGAGTGGGTTGCCATTTCCTTCTCCATTGCAAAGTGGAGGCAGAACAATAACTGTATTTGGGAAGTATTGATGTGTGCAAGGTGAGTTTTCTAGAAGATTGATCCAACAAGTCCCCTAAACCCAGAGACTGCAATACTGGCTGTAAAATCTATTTAGCTTTTGAAAAGTAAAGTGGTTGGCAGTGTTAAGGTATGCATTGCTCATTTGTTTGGCCAACCTAAAATAGAAGACCCCTACATAATTAGCTTTTCTCTGTGGAATCCTTCTGTACATGCTGAAGCTAGAGAGAAGATGCTGACTCAGACAAAGCCTGAAGAACAGCATAATAAAAGTGTCCATCTTGGCCTGTAATGGGTAAATCCTAGCTAAGGACAGCCTTTCAGTAAAGAAGAGAAAACAGTAACAGCTTAAGAGCAGGTGACTCTGGTGCACCATGAACTTTCCTGCTGGACTCAGGCTAGTAGAGTTGACTGATGGACTGTCAGCAGAGCAAACTGGCATAAAGAGTGGCCGATGTCAGTGTGGTCTGTGTGTGCTTAGGTTCTAACAGTAAGTTCTGGAAATCTTCTTTTTATGCACTGCATTACCTTTGGTTAAAAAAAAAAAGTATCTTTCCAGTGGTTATCAAGCTTAGTACTTTTGATTATTGGGGACTTGAGACATATATTTTTTTCTGAATATAATGCTAAAGGTAAGTTGCATTCATTTAAACTAGTGAAGTAGGTAGAGCTCAGTGCTATCTATGAATTTTAAGGCTTCCCTGTGTCTCATATGGTAAAGAATCTGCCTGCAATGGGGGAGACCTGGGTTCTATCCCTGGGTCCGGAAATTCCCCTGGAGAAGTGAATAGCAACCCTTTTCAGTCATCTTCACTGGAGAATCCCATGGACAGAGGAGTCTGGCGGGGTACAAAAAGAGTAGGCTCATGACTGAGCGATTGACACATGAATTGTTTAAAATTTTAAAATTAATTTATTTATTTTAATTGGAGGCTAATTACTTTACAATATTGTGGTGGTTTTTGTCATACATTGGCATGAATCAGCCACAGGTGTACATGTGTCCCCCATCCTGAATCCCCCTGCCACCTCCCTCCCATCCCATCCCTCAGGATTGTCCCAGTGCACCAGCTTTGAGTGCCCTGTTTCATGCATCGAACTTGGACTGGTCATCTATTTCACTATGGTAATATGCATGTTTCAATGCTGTTCTCTCAAATCATCCCTCCCTTGCCTTCTCCCACAGAGTCCAAAATTCCGTTCTTTATGTCTGTGTCTGTTTTGCTGTCTCATGTATAGTGTTGTCATTACCATCTTTCTAAATCCCATGTGTATGCGTTAATATACTATATGGGTGTTTTTCTTTCTGACTTATTTCACTCTGTATAATAGGCTCCAGTTCCATCCACCTCATTACAACTGTTTCAAATGTCTTCTTTTTAATAGCTGAGTAATATTCCATTGTGTATATGTACCACAGCTTTCTTATCCATTTGTCTGCTGATGGACACCTAGGTTGCTTCCATGTCCTAGCTATTGTAAACAGTGCTGTGATGAACACTGGGGTACATGTGTCTCTTTCAATTCTGGTTTCCCCAGTGTATGCCAAACTGGGTTGTATGGCAGTTCTATTTCCAGTTTATTAAGGAATCTCTGGAGCTTCCCTGGTGGCTCAGACTGTAAAACATCTGCCCAAAATGAGGGAGACCCAGGTTTGATCCCTGGGTTGGAAAGATCCCCTGGAGAAGGAAATGGCAACCCACTCCAGTACTCTTGCCTAGAAAATTCCATGGGTGGAGGAGCCTGGTGGGCTATAGTCCATGAGGTCACAAAGCGTCAGACACGACGGAGCAACTTCACTTCACTTAAGGAATCTCCACACTGTTCTCCATAGTGGCTGTACTAGTTTGCATTCCCACCAACACTGTAAGAGGTTTCCCTTTTCCCCATACCTTCTCCAGCGTCTATAGTTTGTAGACTTTTGGATAGCAGCCATTCTGCCCGGCATGAGATGGTACCTCATTGTGGTCTTGATTTGCATTTCTCTGATAATGAGTGATGTTGAGTATCTTTTCATGTGTTCGTTAGCCATCTGTATGTCTTCCTTGGAGAAACGTCTGTTTAGTTCTTTGACCCATTTTTTGATTGAGTCATTTATTTTTCTGGTATTGAGCTGCATGAGCTGCTTGTGCATTTTGGAAATTAATTCTTTTTTTAATATAATTTTTATTTTTACTTTGGTTTACCCTACATTACTGTATTGGTTCTGCCAAACATTGATAATTAATTCTTTGTCAGTTGCTTCGTTTGCTGTTATTTTCTCCCATTCTGAACGCTGTCTTTTCACCTTGCTTATAGTTTCCTTCATTGTTCAAATCTTTGGGGTTTAATTAGGTCCCATTTGTTTATTTTTGCTTTTATTTCCGTTATGCTGGGAGCTGGGTCATAGAAGATCTTGCTGTGATTTATGTCAAAGAGTGTTTTGCCTGTGTTTTCCTCTAGGAGTTTTATAGTTTCTAGTTTTCTATTTAGATCTTTAATCCATTTTGAGTTTATTTTTGTGCATGGTGTTAGAAAGTGTTCTAGTTTCATTCTTTTACAAGTGGTTGACCAGTTTTCCCAGCACCACTTGTTAAAGAGATTGTCTTTTCTCTGTTGTATATTTTTGCCTCCTTTCTCAAAGATAAGCTATCCATAGGTGCATGGACTTATCTCTGGGCTTTCTATTTTGTTCCACTGATCTACATTTCTGTTTTTGTGCCAGTACCATGCTGTCTTGATGACTGTAACTTTAGTATAGTTTGAAGTCAGGCAGGTTGATTCCTCCAGTTCCAGTTTTCTTTCTCAAGTTTGCTTTGGCTATGTGAGTTTTTTTTTTTTTGTAGTCCATACAAACTCTGAAATTATTTGTTCTAGTTCTCTGAAAAATACAAGGTAGCTTGATAGGGATTGCACTGAATGCAGATTGCTTTGGGTAGTATACTCATTTTCACTATATTGATTCTTCCGATCCATGAACATGGTATGTTTCTCCATCTATTTGTGTCATCTCTGATTTCTTTCATCAGTGTTTTATAGTTTTCCATGCATAGGTCTTTTGTTTTTTTAGGTAAATTTATTCCTAAGTATTTTATTCTTTTTGTTGCAATGGTGAATGGGATTGTTTTCTTAATTTCTCTGTTTTCTCATTGTTAGTGTATAGGAATGCAAGGGATGTCTGTGTATTAATTTTATATCTTGCAACTTTACTATATTCATTGATTAGCTCTAGTAATTTTCTGGTGGAGTCTTTAGGGTTTTCCATGTAGAGAATCATGTCATCTGTAAACAGTGAGAGTTTTACTTCTTCTTTTCCAATCTGGATTCGTTTTCTTTCTTTCTCTTCTTTGATTGCTGTGGCCAAGACTTCCAAAACTATGTTGAATAGTAGTGGTGAGAGTGGGAACCCTTGTCTTGTTCCTGACTTTAGGGGAAATGCTTTCAGTTAGCATTTGCCTTACATATTTGTTAGCATTTGCCTTACATATTGAGGTGCTCCTATGTTGGGTTTATATATATTTATAATTGTTATATCTTCTTCTTGGATTGATCCTTTGATCATTATGTAGTATCTGTCTTTGTCTCTTTTCATGCTCTTTATTTCAAAGTCTATTTTATCTGATATGAGTATTGCTACTCCTGCTTTCTTTTGGTCTCCATTTGCATGAAATATCTTTTTCCAGGGCTTCACTTTCAATCTGTATGTGTCCTTTGGTTTGAGGTGGGTCTCTTGTAGACAGCATATATAGGGGTCTTGTTTTTGTATCCATTCAGCCAGTCTTTGTCTTTTGGTTGGAGCATTCAATCCATTTACATTTAAGGTAGTTACTGATAAGTATGATCCCATTGCCATTTACTTTGCTATTTTGGGTCTGAGTTTATAAACCTTTTCTGTGTTTCTTGTCTAGAGAAGATCATTTAGCATTTGTTGAAGAAATGGTTTGGTGGAGCTGAACTCTCTCAGCTTTTGCTTGTCTGTAAAGCTTTTGATTTCTCCTTCATATTTGAATGAGATCCTTGCTGGGTATAGTAATCTGGGTTGTAGGTTTTTCTCTTTCATCACTTTAAGTATGTCCTGCTGGCCTGAAGAGTTTCTATTGAAAGATCAGCTGTTATGCTTATGGGGATCCCCTTGTGTGTTATTTGTTGCTTTTCCCTTGCTGCTTTTAATATTTGCCCTTTGTGTTTGATCTTTGTTAGTTTGATTAATATGTGCCTTGGGGTGTTTTGCCTTGGGTTTATCCTCTTTGGGATTCTCTGGGTTTCTTAGAATTGGGTGGTTATTTCCTTCCTCATTTTAGGGAAGTTTTCAACTTCCTAAGTATTCCTAATACTCTCCTCAAGTATTTTCTCATGCCCTTTCTTTTTGTCTTCTTCTTCTGGAACTCCTATGATTTGAATGTTGGGGCTTTTAACATTGTCCCAGATTTCTCTGAGTTTGTCCTCATTTCCTTTAATTCTTTTTTCTTTTTTCCTCTCTGCTTCATTTATTTCCACCATTCTATCTTCTACCTCACTTATCCTACCTTCTGCCTCAGTTATTCTAATGTTGGTTCCCCCCATAGTGCTTTTGATCTCAGTTATTGCATTATTCATTATTGAGCGACTCTTCTTTATTTCTTCTGGGTCCTTGTTAAACATTTCTTGCATCTTCTCAGTCCTTGTCTCTGGTCTATTTATCTGTAACTCCATTTTGGTTTCAAGATTTTGGATCATCTGTACCATCATTATTCTGAATTCTTTTTCAAGTAGACTCATCTCCTCCTCTTTTGTTTGGTTTGGTGGGCACTTATCATGTTCTTTTATCTGCTGAATATTTCTATGCCTTTTCATTTTGTTTAGATTGCTATGTTTGGGGTGTCCTTACTGTAGGCTGGAAGTTCGTGGTTCCTCTTTATTGTGGAGCCTGCTCCCTGTGGGTGGGGTTGGACTTGTGACTTGTCAAGGTTTCCTAGTTAGGGGAGCCTGCATCTGTGTTCTGGTGGATGGAGTTGGATCTCTTCTCTCTGGAATGCAATGAAGTGTCCAGTAGTGAGTTTTAGGGTGTCTATGGGTTTGGCATGGCTTTGGCATGGCTTTGGGAAGCCTGGTCTTTTAATGCTTAGGGCTATGTTCCTGCTTTGCTGTAGAATTAGTGTGGTATGTCTTGTTCTGGAACTTGTTGGTTCTTGGGTGGAGCTTGGTTTCAGTGTAGGTATGGAGGCTTTTGTGTGAGCTCTTGTCTATTACTGTTCGCTGGAATCAGAAGTTCTCTGATATTCTCCAAGTTTGGAGTTAAGCCTCCTGCCTCTGGCTTTCAGTCTTATTCTTACAGTAGCCTCAAAGACTTCTCCATCCACACAGCACAGATGATAAAACATCTAGGTTAATGGTGAAACAATTCTCCACAGTGAGGGACACCCAGAGAGGTTCACAGAGTTACATGGAGAAGAGAAGAGGGAGAAGGGAGATAGAGGTGACCAGAAGGAGAAGAGGGGGAGTCAAAAGGGGAAAGAGAAATATAGCCAGTAATCAATTCCTTAAGTGCTCTCCACAGTTTGGAACACCCAGAAAGACTCACAGAGTTACATAGAGAAGAAAAGAGGGAGGAGGGAGAGAGAGGTGACCAGGAGGAGAAGAGGGGAAGTCAAAAAGGGAGAGACCAATCTAGCCAGTAATCAGTTCCCTAAGTGTCCCAATTCCAAAGAAAGGAAATGCAAAAGAATGCTCAAACTACCGCACAATTGCACTCATCTCACATGCTAGTAAAGTAATGCTCAAAATTCTCCAAGCCAGGCTTCAGCAATACGTGATCCGTGAACTCCCAGATGTTCAAGCTGGTTTTAGAAAAGGCAGAGGAACCAGAGATCAAATTGCCAACATCCGCTGGATCATGAAAAAGCAAGAGTTCCAGAAAAACATCTATTTCTGCTTTATTGACTATGCCAAAGCCTTTGACTGTGTGGATCACAAGAAACTGGAAAATTCTGAAAGAGATGGGAGTACCAGACCACCTAACCTGCCTCTTGAGAAATCTGCATGCAGGTCAGGAAGCAACAGTT